>VUQH01042340.1:0-19985 GCA_015106775.1 Etroplus canarensis | reverse complement strand
GTGTGGTCTACTGGGAGCAGTGTTGATTGTAGAGTCTAACTGCAGCAGGAAGAAAAGACCTGCGATAACGCTCCTTCACACACTTGGGGTGAAGTAGCCTATCACTGATGGAGCTCTCCAGTGCCGTCAGAGTCTCATGCATGGGGTGGGAGTCGTTGTCTAGCGGAGATGTCAGCTTGGCTAACATTCTCTTTTCATCCACCACCTGCACTGGGTCGAGGGGACACCCCAGGACAGAGCTGGCCTTCTTAATCAGTTTGTTAATTCTCCTCCTGTCAGCAGCTGAGATGCTGTTGCCCCAGCAGACCACACCATAAAAAATGGCTGATGCCACCACAGAGTCAAAAAAGGTCCTCAGGAGGGCTCCCTGCACTCCAGAAGACCTTAGTCTCCTCAGCAGATACAGTCTGCTCTGGCCTTTTCTATACAGTGAACTTGTGTTTATTGACCAGTCTAGTTTAATAATAAATAAACCATGTATTTGATTTTCTTTTTTCTTTAAAAACTATATGTGAAGTTGCTGTCTGGTATAAATTCAACAGCAGCAGCTCTTTCCTTCACATGCTTCATTATTCTCCAACAGGGTACTGCCAGTGAGGCGACCCTGGTGTCCTTGCTTGCTGCCCGGTGCAAAGCAGTCAGACGGGTCCAGGCAATCAACCCCGAAAAATCAGAGTCTGAAATCCTGTCCAAGCTGGTGGCATACACCTCTGAGCAAGTAAGAACCAAACATGCTTCAGGTCTTTTTCATGTGTTGTTTAATGTGAATCTTGATTTATGTAATTTGTCTGATTTGACCAAAGTTACTAGCTTTGCCCACATATTTTTCTTTGTTATTAAATTATGAAGTAACATGATTTAATAATAAAATGCATTTTCATTTTGTTTATTTTTATGGATTTTACATGTTCAGCACTTTGATCAGTAGTTGGTGTTTTAAAGCGCTTTATAAATAAAGTTGGCTTGGCTTGGCTTGTTACAGTCAGTCACAGTATTTTTCTATTCAGTTCAATTCAATTTTTTTATATAGCGCCAATTCACAACAAAAGTCGCCTCAAGGTTCAAGCTTCACACTGTAAGGTAAAGATAGTACAGTGTTAAAGAGAAAACCCCAACAATCAGTATTTAAATGTATATAAAGTTTACATGTAAGTTTTTAGCTTTGCTATACTACTTAGAATACTAACATAAATATTTGCAGAATTTCTGTAAATGATCTTTGTTAAACAGCAGTCTGTGTGATGTCAATGGTTACATCAGTAACAGCAATTTAGCAAGACAAAGGGTCAGTCAGGCAGTGGCGAGCTCTGATCAGGTTTAATACCAGGCTGACTTTGTGATTGGGTTAGGGAGTTGCCTGAGGGCCACACAGACCTTTACATGGAGACCAGTGCTTTTTTTCCTCGACTACCTGTTCCTGAGTTGTGTTCAGCAGACACATGCCTTAAGTGAAGTCTCATTTGTTTAGTGGAAATCTGTTGTAGGTAATTCAAAATTTGATTGATTTGTCGCATCAGCATCTTTAGTGTCCATAACTTAGGATTTTTTTACAGTACAATTTAACTATACTGTGGAATGGATTATTTGTACTTAATGCAAAGTCTTTTTGAGTCAGTTAAAATAATATTTGATTTCAAATACACCCCAGTTTAGAGTGCTTTCCATTTAACATTTATTGTTGATAATCAGTACTCTAATAAATTAACTGTTTGTACACTGTTCTACTTTAACCTTTGTCCTACACACATAAAATCATATAGTATCCATAAACATGAAATTAGCTGTTTAAGATAGAGGGTTTAAGCTGTTACGTAAAGCAGCAGGTACAAACTTTGTGCTATATAACTCGATTACTTCGTTCTCGCTCATGTTGGATCTTTTTCCTCTTAAGGCTCATTCCTCAGTGGAGCGTGCTGCTCTGATTGGAGCAGTCATGATGAGGCAGGCGCCTACAGATGAGCATTATGCAGTCAGAAAGGACATGCTTAAGAAGATGGTGGAGGAGGACAAAGCAGCCGGACTCATCCCTTTCTATGTAGGAAAAGACACAAATTCATTCAGCTGTCACATAGATAGACAAATACAGCAATATGAAAAATGAAGTTTTCCATTGCTTTGCTTTTATTACTAAACCTTACAGCCAAGTGAACAATGAGTCAGTAAGCTGTTAGCCACAATGATACAATTAGCCTGTGATGCAGCTGTACACACCCTGAGGCTCCTGCTGAAGGATAACGTTGTTTCTGTGGCACATAATGTATGTCTGTCTGGTTAGGGACAATAACCCTTGTCTCATCTGGACCTGCACATTCAGTGAAAAATATTGAGGAGGCTACAGTGGTCCAGCAGCTCTGAATCATTGCTTTCAGAAGTGATAGCATTTTTATTTATCTGTGATTATGAACTGATATAAAAGCTATATGTTATAGCTCCAAAAGCTGTATTGACTTGTATTTTGTTTTCTTTGACAGTTAGCTAGATCTAATGTTTTATGGTTGTGACAGTGAAAATGGAATATTCCACAGGAAACACAGCACTTTGGGGTATCCATGATTTGTGCATGTATCTTTCAGTTCTGTGCAACCCTTGGCACCACTCCATCATGTGCATTTGATCATATCTCTGAGCTGGGGCCCTTATGTGAGTCAACAAGTTGCAGCACACACACTTGTTATTTATTTATTTATTTTTGACATAAGAGAAAAGGACAGTGAAGCTCTATTGAGTTAATTTGTTTTATAGTGCGTAAATAAATCCTTTCATGCACAAAAAACAAAAAGTAATCATTCTGCCAGTGTTCCAAATAATCTGTTCATTTTTATGATGCTTCATAAATAAGTATTTATAGTAATTTATACTCTGAAGGTTTTTAGAAAAGAGATTGTTAGAAATAGGCTGACAACTAGTGTTTTATAAATGTCAGTAACCAGTTTTTTGTCCAGGTAATGCAGAAAATATGTGGATGCACATCGATGCAGCTTATGCTGGAAGTGCATTCATCTGTCCTGAATTCAGACCTTTACTAAATGGTGTCGAGGTGAGTAAAATTTGTTTTCAAGTTCATATAGTGCACTAACATCATAATAACATCTGATCAGAATGCTTTATTTCCTTGGAAAAAATCTACAATCAGATTGCAGCAACAAGTTTCCAAACAAAAGTGGTGTGATGTGGTTTTACCTTAATCATCCAAATACAATGTCTTTTGGACAGGATAATGCGGTTCCATGTGATTAATGTGGTTTAGTTGTGGTCAGACACTTGGGCCATGCTGAACCAATTCTGTTTAATTGCATGTGAGATATCTCCCATAATATCTATGAAAGGAAACACTAACTGTATACTATTTGAAAAGGGCATAACGTTAATGTCAAGAAGGAAGTGTGCAGGACTGAGTATTAGACCGAACAATCATCATAAACCACTGAGCATCAATCTGCCTTTTGAGGCTGCCGAGGCAGCTGTTGCTCCCCAAGCTGTGCAGAGACGCAGAGATAAGGATAGAGTAATTTCCTGAGGCAGCGTTAGACCTTTATATATCACTGTTTATTAGACACAAGTTCAAATAATGTTGGTGGGGAGACATCGAAATCAGACTGAACTGTAAAAGGACCAGCTGTAGTTTCATCTTCTCTTTGACCAGCTCTTGTAAATTTTGCTTTTGGATTTGTGGCAGTAACACACTTTCATTCAAATTGTTCTTATTTTATAGTTTATATTATTTAAATGTCATTGACAAAAAGATTCCGAGTTCTTCTTTGAAGATTTAAAGAGGGAAAAAGTTTCCCAAAGCATATTATGTATGTGTAGTAATAGTTAGAATTCATATACTGTGCTGTAGTCATATTAAATAAATTTGAAACATTACAAGGCCAGTGAAAATTACTGGATGAGGGCATGAAGAAGAAACCCGGTCATTTTTGGATGAGAGAGGAGCCCTGCTGAAGGGTTGGTTGCTAGGATATGAATGACGGGCAAGGAGGCAACCACCCCCCTTTGAATCAGTCAGCATGGCAACTGTCAGCCAGGGGTTTGTATCACACTGCCTCTCTGTGCTGCCTTATTGCATTTGTGGAGGTAGAGAAAAGGATATTACAGAAGATAGCCAACAAAAAGATGAGAGCAGATTAGGAGTGGTTTGTCTCTCTTTGAATAAACGCTGCCAGGAAAGGTTCTTTTCCAGCGTATTCTGCAAGCTTGATGGGTGGATCTTCCTCTTTTGCATTTCAAATACACTGTGCCAGTTTTAGTCTAAATAACACCGCTGGTGACAAGATTTTCTTTGTATCTGTAATGCTAAATAAACATGTATTAGGAACATGTTTTGCATAAACACATCTTTCACGTTTTTTCAAATTCTGAGCACATTAAAATTTTTGCCACTAATATATTCATTCATGAATGAATGAATGAATATTATATTGTGACACTATACAGACTTCTTTTTGCCTTTTTTATAAACGTGAGTGAAAAATTCAGCAGCGTGGCTTCATCATTATTTTGTTCTTTGTTTATTTTAAAGTTTGCGGACTCTTTCAACTTCAACCCACACAAGTGGCTTTTAATCAACTTTGACTGCTCTGCAATGTGGTAAGATGTCTAACATATACATCAGATGTAATGGTAGCAACAAATGAGTAGCATTATTTGCATAATATTAAGTATTATTTGGGTAACAAAGCAAGTATTACCATACCATTTATAGTATCCAGCACTGTTTTTGTGTTTTCAGACTATTTGTCAGTTTACCTTAACAGTGACACATGGTCACATAAAGTAACAATGACTACTGATATCCATCTACACCTCAATCATTTACACAGTAAAAATAGACCCACGCCTTCCACCTGCCCATTCTGTCAGCATCCACAAAACAAGACATGTGCTGCACAAGATGGAAAAGTTGAAACCTTGACCATATAGTAAGAGGATCTCAAAAAAACTTTTTTCCATCACCTCACTCTGTTTCTGCTGACAGTATAATAGCTATTACTAATAAGATAGCCTTCTGTTTTAGTTGTCTGACATGTATATAGCCATTAATGTTACCATATCTGAAAAGATGTTCTGTGTGCATGTTTGAGACCACATCAGAATTCTTATAATTATCATGTAAACATGGAAATGTTTAGAAACGTTATGCTTAGGAAACTAGGACTATCTCAGCTTCAAATTGCAAGACTACAAAGGGCAGTGCATAGCACTTCACTTTGTAACAGGATCAGTTCCATCATCAGAAGACCAAAGAGAATAATAGGAAAGCAACGTTATCACCGTTGCATGATTTGCCAAATAAAGAGTGCAAGATGCCAAACAGCAAATGCCTTGTGAAAAGAAGGTCTAGCCGTGGTCTCAAGACAAGTCCTGGTCTTTAAACTACTTCTTTGTAGGGAAAATAAGTCAAGGATTAGGCTAAGGCATGGCAATATATCACAGTGGGTGGTGGAAAAGTCTTATTTACAGTGGCAGTGATAGAAGGATCTATGTAAGGGAGACAGCAGAGAGAATCAACCAAAGTGTATCAAACTGAAACCAGGGGGGTGTTTTGAATAGTCTGTAATACTGAGTACAGAAGATACGTGATACTTTGACACATGTGATGTCTTCTTACATATGCAGTATGTAAGAAGACAGCACATGTGTCAAATATAAAACCTTAGAGCAATTAATAAAAGAGGTGGGAAGTAATGAAGTACATTTTATTAGTATACGTAGGTTGAGTTTTCTGATCTGTACTTGAGTGTTTATTTTCTTGAAAACTTCTTACTTTTACTCTGTATAATTTAACAGAAATATCTCCACTTTCTACTCCTCACATTTTCAAAACAAGCTCATCACTTTAGGTTTAACGCATTTGGAGGAATTACTGATCATTTCAAAACACTGCACGTCTCCCCAACATCAAAATGATTTACAGTAACAATACAATAACACATAAAAGACAGTCCTACTGGTGTGTCCATCATAGATGCTTAATGTGTGTGACTGATGTAATAGATGGCAAAAAACATATAATTTATGCATAATTTACAGCACTATACTCATTTTTTCTGTTGAAGTGTGAAGGCAAAGTCACTCATCTACAATGTAGTCAATAGCATGTAGGCAGCAGCACGCAGAGCTAGTTGTTTTACTTGCTTTGATTTTCTCTGTTTTCTACATAATGATTGTTCAAGCTGATTATATTAATTAGAGTAACTAACAGAAGTTGAAATGAAGTTCCTATTTTCTTGTATTATTACTTATACTAATATGTAATAGGGTAAGTTAGCTTTGCATAAAAAAAAAAGCTGATGGGAACGTCCTTCAAAATTCATCTTTACTTTTATTTTTTGAGTACATTTCAGATCCTGTACATTTTCACTTTCACTTGACTAAAGAAGTTTAATCAGGACTTCAGCTTTTACTTCTACTTGAGGAAGGAATGTGTGTATTTTTGCCCCCTGTGCTTAACTAATGTACTAGATATACTGTATAATATGTGAAGTTTACATTACTGCTCAATTGCTTAGAGTGACAAACAAATGTCCTTTTGTTTTGTTTTTTAAATAAATTGATCTGAAATGTTGCAAGTGACAACAAATGACTAATGGAGTGGTACTTTTGGCTTCTCCTTTTCCAAGGGTTTGCCACAGCAGATGAATCTGCATATGTGATCTTGCACGGATCTTTTTTCTTTTTTTTTTTTCTTTTACAATGGATGCCCTTCCTGATGCAGCCCTCCCATTTGGAATCATTAACCTTAAATTATTATTGGTTTCATAAGTAGGCATACAGGGGCTCTTTTCCAGTAAGCATCACTTCTGTGTTCCAGTAACATGTGTTGACCAGTGCTAGTTTACCATATGAAAAGGCTAATTAATCATTAGAAAACCCCTTTTGCAATTATGTCAACACAGCTGAAAACAGTAGTGCTGAATAAAGAGCTACTCCCCACCTGAAGATTTCAGACAGAGATGTCCAGACAAAACAGAGGGCAATGGCTTTAACTAAAAAAAAAAAAAAAAATAGAAGTTGGAGATCCAGGGGCACAGCTGAGCAACAGGACAAGTGCATCAGAATGTTTGGTTTTAAAAAACAGACACCCAATAGGTCCTCAACTCTCAGCCTCATTAAATCAGACCTGGTAAAAACACTTGCTCCAGCAACAAAAGTAAAGAGGCACTTCCAGGATGCTGACCTTTTAGGCGTAAGTACATACACTGAATAGAATAAGACCTGAAAAAAAAATGTTAGGAACAGAGATATAAAATCCACTTTGAGGTGTTTGGGTATTTTACGGGACATAAGTTAAATAAAAAGATGTTGAGAACGTTTTGAATTCATTAACCAAGCATGAAGGAGGAATTGTGATGGTCTCAGTGTGTTGTGGTGTTAAAGACTGCATTTTGCAGTACCATCTCAAATCCTGTGAAAACTGTTCAGTTGGAGATTCCTCCTACAAGATAATAAACCATAGCATGTTTCCAGACTATGCAAGAACTATGCAAAAAGAAGCAGTCTGCTGGTACTCTGTCTATAATGGAGTGGCCAGTGCAGGCATCATAATCAGAATCAGATTGAGAATCAGAATATTTTATTAATCCCAGGGGGGTTGTATAAATCTTAACCCTACTGAGCAGTTGTGTGAACACAGCTTGATCATATGGTATGTAAGAAATCCAATCCAACTTGTGTAAAGTGCTTTAGGAAGCATGGACTGATTTCCCTAAAAATAAAACTCTAATGTGTGTGCAAAGTATTGAAAGTCAAGTTTTATCATTACTATGCAATAAATTAATTTTGCAACTCACTTGATGAATATCAGATCTTTTTCACTGAAAATCTTTGAGCAGCAATAAAATAAAGCATCCAGTTTTGAAATAAACATTTTTAATGGTGTGATTGTTAGATATTTTTTGTATTGTTTAATGGTGTAATTAGATTTTTTTTAATCTTGTCAATACCTGTCCACAGGGTGAAAGAGCGAACAGACATCATTGGAGCCTTTAAAATGGAACCACTTTACCTGAAACATGAAAACCAGGAGTCAGGTAGTTATTTTCTGAATCAGTGGGTGAGCATGGATTATACAGTAGATCTGAAAATGACAATATTAGGATCTTTGACAACTTGGTTATCTGCTACAAATGTAGCACTGTCCAATCATCTTCATAAGAACAATTTGAAGTTTTTGACTATTGGAGAGTATTTTTTGGTAAAAGTGAAGATATTTTGGTCAGTCCTTAATTTCCCACACCCCTTCAAGAAGAGTATTTGAAGGCTCAGAGGGCTTGTCTAAGCCAACTTATTTATATGTTCAATCCTACATGAAGTCGACAGTACTTGTGTCCTATTTCCAGTACTATGCTATTATCCTGTCCTGGAGAAATGGAAAAAATGAAAACAAAAGCTTTAAAAAATGTAACCAAAGAAGTTCCTATAGCATGATTTGGTGTATGTGTGAATATGTGTCTGCTGCCACTATGTGCGCCAGCCTGCAGATGGGCTCAGATTTTCACTATAATTTACTTGACATTCAAGCAGTCAGATAAAAACCGAGAGCTACAGTTCCTCCCACCACTGTGAGGCACCTTACAAAAGCCTTTGCTCACATAATCTGGACTCTTCAGACTAATTAGTGGTTGTTACCACAGGCAAATACAGGCATCTGTATAGATGAGCTACCTGTGATTAGGGAGAATGATGCTATGGGCACAGTGACAGCAACACCTGGACGATGAAGAGCACACCAAAAATAATGGCATTAAAGTTAAAAGAAGTTAAAATAGTGCTCATTGTGAGAGTTTTGTTGAATCAGTGTTACGGCTGCATGTTGTGATCTTTGTTAGTCTGTTGTTTTACATTCACAAAATTCAGCTCTTTTATGTGTTTTTAAGATACGACATTTCATTCTGTTGTATTCACAGGAACACATTTAGAACTTGGTTTTAACGTCACTGACTGCACTTATGACACTCTATGCAGTCCTGTGAAAACCTAAGTACACAAATAACTCTTCCATAGGAATGAAGAGGGTAAGTAGCAGCCATGTGCTGCTAAGCAAATGTGCTTGATTAGCTGATTAGCTGATCATCAGCCAGCGTGACCACCTCTATAAAAGCAGAAGTTTTGGCATTTTGCTGGTCTATAGCATTCAGGTTTTTGTTAACGCAGTGCCATAGCCTTCACAGCAAAGGTCAGACCCTGAAATGCTCAGAGAAACTGCAAAAACTCCAGAGCTACGTCTCAGACTCTGTAATTCTCAATTAGCGCGTTAAATGATAAAGTTCATACCAGTGCAATTAGAAAAAGACTCAACAATTATTGTTGGCAGCACAGCTTGTGTTTGCAAAGTTGCATCTGAACAAACCACAAGATTTCAGGAATAATATTGTTTGGAAAGGCAAACAAAACTGGAGATGTTTGGCCGCAATGCACAGCACCTCATTTTGCAAAAACCAACCACAGCATATCAGCATAAACACCATATACCAGCTGTCACGCATGGTAGAGGAGGGGTGATGATTTGGGTTAGTTTTTCAGCCACCAAACCTGGGCACCTTGTAGTCATAGTGTCATCGACCTCCTCTGTATATCCAAATATTCTAGAGTCAATTGTGAGGCCATCTGTCCAAAAATGAAATGTCTGAAATTGAGTCATACAATAGGAAGATGATACCAAGCGCACCAGCAAATCTACAATAGAATGGCTGAAACAGAAAAGAATGAAGGTGTTGCAATGGTATAGATCTCAGCCTGATTGAAATGGTGTGGTGGAACCTTAAGAGAGCTGTGCCAAAATTCCTCCACAAACATGTGAGAGACTGATAAAGTCATGCAGAAAACAATTACATCAAGTTATTCTGCTGAAGGTGGTTTGTCATTCTATTCTATCATGGGCTGTACTTAGTTTTTCAGTGGACTGCATGGAGTCCTTTAAAAGCTTTCGTTTTTTACACAACTGCATATGCCAGCATTTAGACTAATCTATAGTATATATTAAATCAAGAGTGAACTTGTAATGGACAGCATTATCTGTGTTTCTTTTAACAGGGCTGGTCACAGATTACAGGGTGAGATGAATAATCATCATAATTAATCATAAATATTAATACAAAAATTGTGGTAACAATTCCGCTAATCAAATCTAATTCCATCATGTAGCACTGGCAGATTCCACTGGGGAGGAGATTTCGCTCACTAAAGCTGTGGTTTGTCTTTCGTATGTATGGGCTCAAAGGCCTGCAAGCTCATATACGCAAGGTAAACAACAAATTAACTGCTCTATCTCACTCACCATCAGCAAATATATCTGTATATCTAAATGGGTAATTTGAGATAATGATCACTTAGTGGTGGTGGCAGTCCTGGTTAAAATTTGAATGAGTAAGATAATTAAATCATCTTTAGATTCAAGATTCAAGAGCTTTTTATTGTCATTTCAACCACATATAGCTGACGCAGAACATAGTGAAATGAGATGGCGTTTCTCCAGGACCTGGTGCAACATTTAAACATATAGACATATGACAGGAGGGTTTTTTTTTTTTTCACAGTTTAAAATTAAAAATTAAAAATTTAAAAATAAATAAAATGCAATGTGTGCAACATAGTGCAATAGTTGCAAACAATGCAAAGAACATAGTGCATAAAACCAAAATTGTGCAAAACAGTACACAAGAAAGGCACAATGAAAAGACAACACTAGAACAAGACACTAGCACCGAAAGAAGAAGAGGTGATGTTTATACATATATACCACATATTTGTGGTAATTTAAATATATGATTTATACATTTTAAGGTCCTTTTCATTCAGCAATAAAGGGAATATTGAGAATTACATATCATTTACTAATAGCAGATGAACAAACCCAATAAACATGTTTTTACTATCCTCAGTATATTATGAAAAGATAAACATAGTACTAACAGTGATGAACAGTCTTGCTTTGTTTTTTCTCCTCTTCTCTTTCATTCATCTGCCCCCCTGCCTTCTCTACATTTCAAACACTTCTGAAAAAAAAAGAAAACACTTCAGACTATCACATGTGCCTTTATGGTAAATGCCATTGCCATCCTCCTTCCCAGACCTCCCCCCCATTCTAATCCTCCTTACCACTAAATTCTCTTTGTTGGCCTTCTTCCTCCATCTCTTCATTGGCATAATTATCCCTTTACTCATATGTCTGGCTTGTATTTTCTAATTACAGTATCATTTCCTTTCCCAACCCTGTGCATGCTTTTTCTCTTTGTCTTTGCTTTTTGATGCTTCACCCCTGCTTGCCTTGCTGTTTCTCTCTCTCTCTCTCTCCTTCCTCTTCCTGTCTGCTCTGTCAATCAGATCAGCCTGTTTTATGTTTACTCTCCATTTTAACTAAAGTGGCAGGAGCAGTACAGATCCCTGCAGCCATAACCAGTATATGTTTCTCTTAAATTTGAAGAATTTTTGAAGTCAGGTTTTTGGTCAAAGCTAAAACTATTATTTATGAGAATAAGCAAAATGGAAATATAAACCAGTCACAGGGGCCCACAAGCCAGTGTAATCCTAGTGCCGGTTCCAAGCCCAGATAAATGGTGAGGGTCGCGTCAGGAAGGGCATCCGGCGTAAAAACTTTGCCAAATCAAATATGCGGATTCATAAATGATCCGCTGTGGTGACCCCTAATGGGAACAGCCAAAAGAAAAAGAAGAAGAAGAAGCAAAATGGAAATATGTGTGTGCTGTACTGACTGAAATGTCCCTTTTTTCTCTTTATAAGAAAACCAAAACTCAATAAAACATAACATCTACAAAAAATTCTACTTGGTTTGGCAATAAGCAGCAGGACTGAAAGTGAGGTAATTGAAGTTTATTAGCTTTCTTGCAAGAAAACACAATGAGACTAGATTATCTGGTGGGATTGCAGAAATAAGATGATTGTCAACCCACTTTAGTCCATTTATGTCTGAGTTTTAGCTTTATTTAATAGAAACTAGCTGGAACAGTGCTGCTCTGTGTAAGTTCAACAGTATGCAGTTCTAGGTTTTGGGACAATGACTCTGCTTCTGTAAACCACTATAGTGGATTTTACATCAAACAGAATGTGATTGAAGTGCAAACTTTTTTAAAAAATTAGTATTTTTCTTGAATATATCTTCAATCCTTTGCAACCAGTGACTGCAGTAGCAGTTTAGAACCCACTAAATGCTGTATTTCCTCCCTTGAGATGCTCTGCCATGCCTTTACAGCAGCCACCTTCTCATATTGAGTTTCAGTTAACAGCTGCAAATGCAATTTCAGCGTTAGTTTATCATGGAATAACAAAGGAACAAATCTCACCTGCCCATGAAACTGCTTGGCAGTCAATTGTCCAATTACTTTTGAGCTTCTGAAAATGGGGATTATGTATAAAAATAGCTGTAATTTGTAAACAGTTAATGCAATACCTTTATCAGACTCCTTGAATTAGAGCTGAAGGCCTGCACTTCAGTCTTTTTTGACAATTTGATTTAAAATCCACTGTGGTGGTGTACAAAAGCAGAATAACAAAAATAAATAAATAAAGAAAAAATAATCAGTACAAGTGATCACTTGTATTGATGCACACTTCAGCATGCATCCAGTGGAGTCTTTGATCTAAGGTGGATGAATTATGTTTTAGGAGCTTTTTTATGAGTGCCATTTAAAAAAACAAAAATGAGGAGATGACATTTCCTGAGAGCAGACTTTGATAAAGGCTATTTCATGGGTGTTGAGTTTAAATTTTTAACTTGTCTGATTTGTGCCCACCGGGATCCGCCTCTTCTAAAATGTGAACTATCACACGGCATGCAACAATACATTTAGTTTTCAGTTTAAAACATTCAAAGAGAAAAGTCCTCAGATCTGTATGGCTGAAAGCGCTGTTCTCTATAATAAACAACATTGCCACCTAGTGGAAAATAATACCGATCACAGCTGAAGGTGTTTGCAGGTAAAAGCTGTTGCAGTTCTAGATAAAGGCTAGCATATGGCATATTGTCAGTTGATTTTTTGAGCAAAAGTGAGATTACATTATATAAAGTCAAGAATAAAAACAGAGATAAGGTTCAACATGAGACGCGATCCTTCAGACTAATTGTAAAAAGTGAATAATTGCAAGTGTACTTTCATCTACATGTGCATTACATCAATGGATACAGTTTATGAACAGTGCATGAGCCTTTGCACATCATCATCTAAGTCTTCTGTTACAGCAAGTGGCCCTGGCCAAAGAGTTTGAGAGTCTGGTGCGAGCAGACAAGAGATTTGAGATCTGTGCTGAAGTTGTCCTGGGACTGGTCTGCTTCAGGCTCAAGGTAACAACACCTAACAGTATAGATCTATGATTTAATCAGTACAGTGGTCACATAAATAAATGACATAATGAATGAAATAAATGATCAGCTAACAAACTCAAAGAAGTTTTTCACATTAGCATTCTTTTTCATGTGACTTAACATGCTTTTTAAAAATTTTCTGCCTTAAATTCAGGGACATCTCTGAAGTCTTATCACACCCATCATCAGACAAGAGTGAGATCTGAGGAACTCAGAAGTGACATTTTTAATTCCACCTAATTAAAACAGTAAATTACAGAGTAAATAATCCCCTTAGAACAATGAGTCCACAAATGCTTTGATGAACTTCCTCTAACAAGTCTCAGTTGCCTCTTTACCAAAGCTGAAGCAAGAGAAGCAAAGCTCAATATTGTTGTGGTCATTTGAAGTATCAGTAATATTAGGCAGTCTCTTCATTCATTTTGCATGCTGGGCAGCCTAGGCAGACTGGATGTGGTCCAGAGATACCTACGAAGGAAATGGTTCATTTAAAGATCATGTTATGGGAAACTAAGCACATTGTTGATAAAGTTATAGGTCCTTATACATGCTGTCTGCAACCATCATAAATACAACTTGGTACTTTAACACAGACACCTAATTGTCAAGTAGTCAAAACAAAAAAGCCCAGCTGATGTAAATCTTTAGCCCTTCCTTGCTCTCTCCACTCAGGGCTCCAATGAGTTGAACCAGGACTTGCTGAAAAAGATCACCAAGAACAGAGAGATCCATCTGGTGCCTTGCCAGCTCTCTGGCCGCTTTGTCCTGCGGTTTGCCATCTGTGCACGCACTACCGAGTCACGTCACATCCAGCAAGCGTGGCAACACATCACACAACTGACCTTCGAGCTTTTGCAGGAGTGCAGTCCTTAACCACAACACTGGAAAGGGGTTATGCACTCTGATCCCTAAATGACAACCAAAGTTCAAACTAAAGTTTAACTGAGTTTGCAGATGTAAAATGTCATAAAGGGAATGTACAAGAATTTCAGAGGTCACCTAGTAGGCAGTTGGGTTTCTGTCTGCAGCAAAGTATCCATTCTAGTGATAAGTGGTGATTATTTTGCATATTTTTTGATGTTGCAAATGTATATATGTGCATGTACTTAGTAATTACTACAAATCTTCAAAAAAACATACGCAGGGTTCCAAATATAACATTTTACATCTGCAGCTTTACACTCTATTGACTTAATGTTGTCTCTCACCAATTGCTAATCATGTTATTGTCATCACAGTGCACTTATTCCTCTGTGCATTTGTCTATAACGGTGTCTTTTGTGTGTGAAAAATGGTTTGGGGTTGAATTCAGTGTTTTGTTTGGTTGAACTGAGGTTAAAAAATGTTTGCGTTTTGCAATGAATGTATTGCACACGTTGTGAATTTTTGAGTCCGTGCTTGTGTGCAACTTCTGTAGGTGCTCATTCAGACGCAGCTTCCAGTTGTATATATTAGTGATACATGGAGGGCTTCATTAAAGTGTCAGGTTAAAGATTTCTAATATTGCTCCTAGTGATTAAGATTAAACACGTTTTAAGTGCACTCTTTTCCTTTATTTTAAAAATTGTATTGATGCACAGTGGGCCAGTATTTCCCCAGTAGCACTACAAGACAATCACTCAGTCACTGTGAGTGGGATTAATATGAAGTTATCCTTCTTTTGGAGTACACAGGACCAATATAGGTTTCCTTTCCGAGTTTTCTGCTAGTGACTATATACTGTATTTCATTATTTTTCTGTGCTAAGACAGAAAAAAATTATTAAGATCTAAATTTTAAATCTAAAGTGTGCAAATGTAGATGTTACCTGCTCACTAACACTGATTTTGTGTTCATATTTCATTTGTCATTTAAGTGTATAGGATCTGCTAAATCCCCCACATTTATTTTCAATTCAGTTCAATTCAGTTTGGGTTTCCTGTCATATATGTTTAAGTCTGGAGATTTTCATGATGAACAGATGTGACTAAATTTCCCGCCAAACAATTATGGATTGTAGGTTTCTGATCCTTTACATCTGCCTTTCAGGGAATATGGAAATCTGTGCTCTGACATCACCACACATTGTTGTAATTTCATATGACTGTGGTAAAGTTAGCTGCTGTATCTGATCCAAGTGTTTTCGTGTTGGCTAGGCTTTGGGCTGCATGCGATGGTGTGGGGTTACTTTAATAAAGGCTGCTCTGGTCTGCATCGTGTCATTTTTCTATCCCCATTGAAGGTTTAAAATACAATCTCAGTTCTCAAGAAAATAAATTAAAAAATGATGGCCCATTCTCTGGGCTTGAGATTATTTGATTGCATGGACTGAAGCAAAGCAAAAAACTATTGTTTGGTCTGACAAATCATTGGGATGGTATTGGATGCATTTGGGCAATAGCAGGGGTAACATCTGTGACAATACACTTACCAGCCACTTCATTAGTTAGTTGCTAGTATTAGGTTGGACACCCTTTTACCTTCAGAACTGCCTTAATTCTTCATAGCATAGATTCACTCCTCAGAGATTTTGGTCAATTTTGACATGATAGCATCAAACAGTTGCTGCAGATTTGTCATCTGCACTTCCATAATGTATCCTGTTCTACCACACCCCAAAGGCAGACTATTGGATTGAGATCTGATGACTGTGGAGGGAATTTAAGTACAGAGAACATGTTGCCACATTCAAGAAACCAGTTTGAGATTATTTGAGCTTTATGACACATCACATTGCCCTGCTGAAATCAGCCTTCGGAAGATGAATACACTGTGGTCATAATGTTATAAAAATATTCAGCTGAAATACTCAGGTAGGCTGTGGCACTTAAATGATGTTCAACTGGTACTGAGGGGCCCAACATGTGCCAAGAAAATATTCCCTGCACAATTTCATCACCACCAGCAACATGAACTGTTAATACAAGGCAAGATGGATTCCTGCTTTCATGTTCTTCATGCCACATTCTAACCCTACCATCTGAGCATCACAGCAGAAATCCAGACTCAGCTGAAATTTTTCCGTTTTATTACACATTTTTGGTGAACCCTTGTGAATTGTAGCCTCAGTTTCGTCTTCTTAGCTAACAGAATTGGCATCATGTGGTGTTTTGCTGCTGTAGCCCATCTGCTTCAAGGTTCAATGTGTTGTGCATTCAGGGATGCTTTTCTGCATACCATGATTGTAACAAGTCATTATTTGAGTTACTGATGCCTTCCTAAAAGCTTGAACCGGGCTAATCTCCTCTGACCTCCAGCATCAACAAAGTATTTTTGCCCAGAAAACTGCTGCTTACTGGATATTTTCCTTTTGTTGGCCCATTCTCTATTAACCCTAGTAATGGCTGTGTGGAAAATCAGTGAGTAAATCAGCAGCTTCTGAAATACTCATATCAGCTGATCTGGCACCAAAACCTATGTTTTGTCTTCAGCGTGATTGGCTGATTAGACATTTGTGTCAACAGGAGTCAAAAAGGCATACCTAATAAAGTGTCCAGATAATACCAAACCACATTCTGCAGATATTCCAACATCATTGCTTAATAATCAAATAGTCAGGGTGCTAAACTATCACCTTCTTGAGCAACAATAATAATTGCTTTCAAAACTACAGTAATCAAACAACACAGTCATGAGAATGTTGCTAAAAAAACAGGTGATAGAACACAGCGGTAAACACATCATTGTCCTAACTTTCCAATTAGCATGGCAGGGGTAGGGTTAAAGTTAAAGTTTAAAGTGCTGGCATCATATTCAAAGTAAGCAATATTTTTTAACAAAAAAAAAAAATCTCAGTTTGAAGAGGATTTACTTCAATACATAACTGAAAACAATAAAATACAACTTGATATATCAGTGTTGTCTCTCACTTGAGGTGCATTTAATTAACGATGACAGATGGAGGGACACTCAGGAACACACACTAGCAACCAACATGCTTTGCAAATCAGCCTCCTCTGAGTATCTTAATCCCTGGGGACAAAGGTCAGTGTTCTATAAATACAGATGAGGCTTCAGTATTAGATGATAATTCTTAGTCCCTGGTTACTCTTCGACATTACTGTCCAGCTCATTCACTTACTTCAAACATATAAAATAAGCTCATTATGCAGGGAACTTTGAGAAAATGATGGTCGTAAGATGAAGATTTCTCTTCATACAGTCCGTTTGGAAAATGCCGAAGAGAAAAGGGTCAAATGGGCTATCTGTTCAGACTAAATTGTAAAACACGATGATGGAACACCCAGTACATAGCGATGCTACTTGAGAGGTCTTATTTCAAGTGCTTACAGTAGAGGACTTGACCTGTATAGCTTGTATGAATAAAATATGTGCTTTCACTGGACACTCAAATGAGTTGAGTGGAATGCCAAATGTTAAATGCACAGTGGGGATGATACAAAAGAGGCATTTAAGGATTTTTTTGTGGATTATCATATGGGAAAAGATGTTTTGTTCAATGAAGAATAATTTTTTCATACTCAGCTTTTATCTTTATTTATTTGTTCTTTTTAAATCATTGTGCTCATCAGGACCATGTAGAGACCTGTAAAGGGGCAGGTGCTCAAAGTTAAAAAAAAAAATCTATCCAGAGGAAAACAATATTTATTATTAGTCATTCATTTATTATGATCTATTAATTGTACCTTGGCTGCTCCCTTCCATTCTCCCCAAGGGGTCACCACAGCTGATTTATGGGCATTGGTAAGTGGGCAGAGGTTTTACACCGGATGCCCTTCCTGAGGGGCTTGTATCCCCACCTGGAATCAAACCAGGGACCTTTTGCTTACAAGGCAAATTTGTAAACCACTACACTACAGAGACTATTATTATGATCCAATGATAAATTATAATCCTCTGTGATGACCCCTTGGGCAGAATACAAAAGAATAGCTGAAGGTCAATAACTGATAATAATAAATATTCTTATGAAGGGCCAAAGGAAGGCCTGCTCCACAAATAAATTAATAAACAAAAAGCAAAGGGCACTTTGGGTGTCAATGGGTAAAGGAGGCAGGTGCTCACCCCCCTCATCCCCTGTGCCTGGTGCTTATTTATTTTGTAGTTTTTACCTTTCATAAAAACTGTAAGTATTACAGGACTTGTCGCATAAACATAATGGATAAATTGCATTTATTTCCTAAGGCGTCAAACCTCTGACAGTTTACCAATGATTAAGCAAATTTATCCGCTGTGGTGAGCCCTTGGGGAGAATACAAGGGAGCGGCTGAAGGTACATTTCCAAAGACAACATTATGGGAAAAGAAAGAAATTTTTAAAAACTGAAATAAAATCAGGCATATCCTGTATAGACTGAGATAAAAGCAAATATCGAACATGTTCTTCTTTTTTCATGATCCCTTTTACTCCATCACAACTGCTGACTTCTCTGAGTGACTGTCTCAGTCCTCAGATGCTTTTAGAGCAACTGAGAATTAAACATTTATTTGAGCACTTTGGAAGGAGGGGATTGATACAATATTATAAAGCACATTTTTGCCAGATTTTTATCATCCGTGATTTGTTGCCTCCCCTCAGTGCACATATGTTTGCATAGTGTAACTTGCATGTGTAACATAGTTATAAAGGTTCTGGTTAAATCCTACTAAATGGGACAAATACCCCACCTACTGTCACAAAATTCACCCTGCAATGATTAGTAGCAGCAAAGGATTTTTGGGTAATCCTCAGAGTAATGGAGGGTTCACCACAGAGGTAATGTGTCTGTGAATGCTGTGAACAAAAATATGGTTATTTAATTGCAATATAGATAGAAAGTGAGCTGGCTTCACTTGGTTAACTTTTATGTTTTGTCTGTGTTTTTGCCATGCCTCTGTTAAGCTAATTGTTTACTTTTATGCCAATTATTGCCAGTAAAGAGTGGAGTTAGCTAACTCTGGTGCAATGCCATCTTTTCAGACAGAAGCTCACGCTGTTGTTCATGAAAGATGACACGCTACTTGTTTATCCTTGTTGTAAATGCAGGTATGTGACAGTACCCGGCTAGTTAGAGTGTATTACTTTTCTGTTGTTCGGTATCAACCACTGTTTCTGTGATTTGTAACTATATGTTGAGTTCCATGTTCACTGTTTGGAAACAGAAAACACTAAAAACTAACAGTCCAGTATAAAGTATTTACTTTAAATGTATTTTATTATTTTTTCTTATATATTCTTTTTTTTGTCAATTTAAGTTACAGATTCTTTCTGTTAAGTCTCTTTTGTTTTGCTTAAATGAATAATCTAAACCACTATACGATCACACTGAGTATGCATTGTAAAGTATGTAATATGCAGCAAAAGGATTTTGCAGGAAATGCAGATGCTGAATAAACGGACTGTTACTGCAAACCTGACTGCTCCAGAGCATTCATTTTAGAGATTCAGTGAGAAGACATCCCACAAAGGTCACATTGGTGCCGTGACTCGTCCATGACTACACCGGACCAGGCTGGTGTCTTCTCATCGTGGCGTCATTTTGGAGCATCTGTATCTTTAGTGTGTATGAGTGTTAAGTTTGTTTTTTTTTTAAATTATCATCTCTGGTTTTTTTTGCTGTACTGCTTTAGACCCACTTTATCTGTGTGGGAATTCTGATAAGTATGAATCTCGGAAACTTTGGTGATACTCCTAATGGGGCTCCTTTTGGTATTGGTAGGGGCAGAGGGTTCACACCTGTCCCTTT
>VUQH01042339.1:4142-15019 GCA_015106775.1 Etroplus canarensis | reverse complement strand
CAATGTATACACTTGCACACATTTCATATTACCATTGCAATGTGTTGATTCAAAACACAGTGATTGTTTATTGAATTTCAAATTGTATATTTGACAACAGCAAGATCATTTGATTGGTGCATATTAATTGGGCTATTGCTAAGCTGATGTTATGGGCTGCCTGAGTGTTAATGCAATTAACTCTAATGGCCTTTTTATTAAATTCCACTGCCTCTATACATCTTTTACTTTTCCATTCCTCTCCTCCACCAGCCCCAGCTAAGATCCTTTCATTTGGGGGTACTGTGACTACTCCTTGGATGAAAGAGGTGCGACTGCCCTGTAGCTCAGTAGGAGAACCTACACCTACAATAAAATGGACCAAAGACAGGTGAGAAGCTATCTTGAAGCTGAGTTTACATGTTGTGATTCCTCTGAGAATGGATTATGAACTAAATTAAGTGCACATAAAAAGGTGACTCATCAAAGGTGTACCTCAACTCATGCCCACTGTCAAATAGGATCGGCTCCAGCCCCACTGCAATCCTGGTTGGATAAGCCATTAAAAAGGTTATGGAGAAGCTATGGAGGTGGGTGGGTGTGGCTCAGAAGGTAGAGCTGGTCATCTTCCAACAGGAAGGTTGGCAGCTCAGACCCTGGCTTCTCCAGTCTACATGCCAAAGTGTCCTTGGGCAAGACACTGAACCCCAAATTGCTCCTGGTGCATCCAGCGGAGTGAAAATGTGTGCGTGTTAAAAGTAAATGTGCAGAAAGGCATAGAATAAAGCACTGTATGAATGTGTGTGAATGAGACTTAAAGTATAAATCTCTTTGGGTGCTCAGTTAGAGTAGAAAAATGCTATATAAGTTCCAGTCCCGCCTTACTTAAATATTAACAACACATCATTTCCACCTTAATGATAACCTCATGAGTAACACTTAAGAGAAAAGAAAAAATAATGATATACCAAACTGACAAAAAGACAGGAGGCAGAGGTGGAAGATGCTGAGATTTTTGCCGGGACTTACCAGAATGGACAGGATTAGAAATGAGTACATCAGGGACAGCTCAGGTTGAGCAGTGTGGAGATATAGTCAGAGAGGCAAGGCTGAGATGCTTTGGACATGTGCAGAGGAGGGTGAGTGGATATATTGGAAAAATGATGTTGAAGATAGAACTGCAATGCAGGAGGAAAAGAGGAACACTATAGAGAAGGCTTATGTATATAGTGACTGAAGGCATGAAGAGGGTTGTTGTGACAGAACAGGATGCAAAGGACAGGGTGAGATGAACACAGAGGATCTCCTGGGGCTACCCCTCAAGGGAGCAGCCAAAAGAAGAAGATACCAAAAATGATCAAATTTAAGACATTTTCTAGTATCACTCAAGTGGAAGTAATAATAGCAGGAGAACACGTTTTTAAAAAGAACCAATGTAAATTTAAATTGGAACACATTAAATTGAAATGCTTGGGGATTAGGTTTCCTAAATATTTGGGAAACTATTTGAAATTAACTATTCATTATTCATAGATTAGGTTAGAAAGAGCTAATTGAAATGGTTCTGTCTGAATATATTATATCAGTTTTTATGTCCATTATGTACATTCTATAGATGTTTGAAGATGTCTCTCGAGTGGTGAGCCTTGCTGCTAGATAGGATTGATCAAATATAATAATGTACTCAAAGGTCTTATGATGGCCCCTCGTGATTATTTCTACCATTTTTAGTGAGGACACAGCTATCCCAGTGTCTCTAGATGGACAGCGTCTCATTTTGGCTAATGGGACACTAGTGCTGCGCTCTGTCAAAGCTGAAGATTCTGGTTACTACACCTGCACAGCCACAAACACACTGGGCTTTGACACTATTATAGTCAACCTTTTGGTGCAAGGTAGGAAAATGCCACTAATGGCACACCAGTAAACATCTTTGTGTTTTACTTTTAACATTTGCAACAATAATATTTTGTCCAAAGGACCCTATGTTAGTAGTATAAGCTAGGATAATGTAAGTACAGGTGTTATTGAGTTATTACCTATTGTGCCTCATCCTCAGTACCTCCTGACCAACCTCGTCTAACCGTCTCCACCACCTCCACCTCCTCGATCACTCTGGCCTGGATACCAGGAGACAACGGTGGCAGCTCTATCAGAGGTACATAGATTTTTCGAGGAAAGCTGTATTTCTGTCTGTCTACCTGTGTAGTCATATTACTTCCTTTTTATCTGTAGTTGACATGTCTGTCTTGTCTCAGTTTGTCCCCTCTCTTTTTTGTGTGTTACTTCACATATTGTTAGTATGTCTATTGATCTATTAGTGTACTGAATTGTGTCCTGGCTTTATGTTTTCCTGTTAATTGTGTGTCTGTTTGATTAGCTGATTATTGATGACGTGTATGTGAGGATGGTTACAACGTGTGTGCCTGAGTGGGTATGCAGACAAATGTAATTTGGTCTTTCTTTTTAGTCACACTGTTTGTCAGCATGGGGATGTGACAGTACAATTTATTGCTGCTCTATATGACACCAGATATGATTTTGGTATATGAATGATATTTCTAGTCTAACTGACCACTCTAAGCTCTTTAGACTGCAAGCTACACTTAAACCATGCATTCTATGGACTTTAAGCACTTTATCCACCTCACATCAATGGTTATTTTAGAATCACCAGTTTACCTAATATGCATGTCTTTGGACTGTGGGAGGAAGATGGAGTACCCAGAGAAAACCCATGCAGGGAAAACATGCAAGCTCCATAAAGAAAGACCCCAGTAGGGTTCGATCCAGTAACCTTCTTGGTTTGAGGCAACAGCACTAACCACTGGGCAACATGCTGGTATAGTGAGTGGCATGGTATCACTGCAGTGACTAGTCACTTTTCTACTTTATGTGATTACACAATAAATGGCAATAGATGTACCTTTGGCTGCTCCCTTGTAATCTCCCCAAGGGGTCACCACAGGGGATTAATCCACACTGGTAATTTGGCAGAGGTTTTACCCTGGGTGCCCTTCCTGACCCAACCCTCCATGGTAAGGGGGGGGCTTGTGTCCCCACCTGGAATTGAACCAGGGACCTTCTGCTTACAAGGCAAATGTGTAAACAACTACACTATTTGGACACTAAGAAAAGAAAAGAAGGCAAAAAGAAAGAACATTTCACATAACCAAATTCAATAATAATTCCCTTTAACCAGTAAATGAGGTATTTTTTAATCTTCCAAATCAGATAGAACCATTTTGGAGATGATGCTACCAGGATGACCCACAGAAAGACATTTGCTTTCATGCATTCTGCACATGGAAACAGGAAATCATATAAACTTTGGTGCAAACAGTGTGTGTTTGATGTATAGCTTGGTAATCACATAATGATATGCCACCATCTAGTATTTGCATGCATCATTTAGTGTCTCATATATCCACAAATCTTATCAATATACATTTATCCCATATGTCCCTAAAACCATCTGCCCAGCATCAGCAGTAGTTCCCTGTCATGCATCTATTTTGCATAGTCACTGCAGTGGTGTCTGTAAATTATTCCCTTTCAGATAAAACATGTTTGTCTGTTTTCACAAATGCAGTCTCGGCTGGTTACGATGACTTTTACAGCTTGTGAAAAAATATTTTAAAAACTGATAAACCAATGGAGAAATCCTGTAGAATGGTAATCGTGCACTGAGAATTGATGTTATATTCTGTTTTACAATAATCTGCCACAGTGTTCTTCTAGTCTGTTATTGTGCTCTTCTGTACTGTTCTATGTGCTATCTTCTGTTATGTTCTGCTGTCTCCTCTTCAGTTCTGTGACAGAGGGTGACTATAAAACTTACAAACACTGCTCAGTCTCCACGTTAACCCTTTTAATGTTTTAGACTCCATCACACCATCTATTAGAAAGGGAGTAAGGAAATAAAGACGGTATAAGGAGTATAAGGAAACACAGAGAGTGAGACAGTCATGTATTCGTACAGTAATTATGTATAGAATTAGACAGAAAGAAAGTCAGACAGAGAATTGGATAGAAAGTGTCTAAGAGTGGGAGGGAGTTGGCTCTTTAAGGCAGCTGATTATAAAACAGTCACCATATTGCATACCCTCATTTGCATAGATGCTCAGTCAGCGCCATCCCAGTCTTGGGGTTTGTAGGTAACTAATGGCGGCAGACAGAGAGCAGCTACACCATCCTCCAACTGGGGGCTTCACTGGGCAAGGGACGCATGATCATACATTGCCATCTAGTGGACAGCAGTGGTAAAATGTCAAAAGTTTTGTAGACTTAAGAGAATTGTGTAAACAGAGAATAACCAGTTCTTATTTTGTGTGTGTGTCTATTTTTTATGCAGGTTTTGTTCTGCAGTACTCTGTAGACAACACAGAGGAATGGAAAGATGTTTTCATCAGTTCTAGTGAGCGCTCTTTCAAATTGGACAACCTGCGCTGCGGGACCTGGTATAAAGTCAAGCTGGCTGCCAAGAACAGTGTTGGTGCTGGACGCATCAGTGAGATCATCGAGGCAAAGACCCATGGGCGAGGTGAGAAGGTAGAATTTAGGATTTAAAAATGATTGTGGACAAAAAAAAAATGTATTCATATTATAAAATACAACATAAGTCCATCACAGAAGACACCACTTTTGTAATGGACTTAATGCTGAGTGAAGCTTTGCTAGCTAAAACTCATCAGAAAATGCACGAAGTCACACTCAAAAGGTCTCTGTGATGCATTTAACAAAGAATATTAATACAGCAGTATTAAGAAATCCTTCATCTTTAATCCTTCTCGGCAACATAGAGCAGATATTTGAAACTGTAGATAAAAATCACAGTCATGCTTTATACTTTAAGTCAATGATAAAGATTTCTGTCTTTTTTTCTGCCAGTTTTGCACTTGGACTTTGTAAGCGCTCTATTTTTATAAAAAGAAAAAGGAAAACCAGTCATACTCTTTAAATAAATTCACCATTTCCACAGTATTAACCTTTGAATTGAAATTGAAAAGCTTTATTATAAATGGATCATGTCTTGTATTACAGGTGAGGGTTATTTTCTTTTATATAAGCTTAATCTAATCAGTTTTGCTCAGATTAGTTTTTAATAACAAACATGAATTAAATAAAATCATTTACAACTTGTTTATTTTTGGAGTGCCAAGTATATATTAGCAGACATGCTTAACCCATTCAATTCAGAAATCTTCCCAGACCAAGAAATGTCCAAATCACATGTCATTAGTAAGGCTTTGTATTAATATTCACTTTTTTTGGAAATTTTAATTGAAAAGCTTTGTTGTATGATCAATGTCACTATTGTGACTGTTTAGCATGTAGTATACTACTAGGTATGCTATACTTAATATATTTCTTCTGTACAGTCAATAAAATGCTTACAGTCCAGTCCAGCTGTAAACACATAAAAAAACTCAGTAATCATTGTTGTTGGCAACAACAGTTTGTTATTAGGTTGCTGTGGAGCATAGCTCTTCTTGTGCTCTGATCATGAAACTAATTACAATCAGAATGTAAGAGTGCACTTCATTGTGCTGAATTTTGCTCTACGTGTATCAGTATGTCATCCAGTTGCATTTTTGGAGCTTTGCTGTTATTGAATACGTAGGTCTGCTGACACTGACCTATACTAACTGTTTACCTGTAAAATGTCACAATAAATATATACATTCCCAGTTTCAAATAGGTTGGGATCATGTGCAAAATATAAATAAAAGCACAATGCAATGATTTCCAAATTTCATAAACCAAGATTTTATTCAATAAAAAATATATCAAATGTTGAAAGTGAGGCATTTCTCTAGTTCATGAAAAATATTAGCTCAGCTTGAATTTGATGGCAACAGTACATCATAAAAAAGTTGGGACAAGACCATGTTTACCACAGTGTAGCATCCCCTCTTCCTTTTACCAACTGTCCATAAACTTCTGGGAACTGAGGAAACCAGCTGCTGGACCTTGTTGTCCCATTCTTGTCTAATATAGGATTCCAGCTGCTCAACAGTCAGGGGTCTTATTTGTTGTATTTTGCATTTCACAATGTGACAAATGTTTTCAATTAGTGAAAGGTCAGTTTAACATCTGGGTGCTTCTGCTACAAAGCCATGCTGTTGTAATAGCTTCAGTATGTGGTTTAGCATTATCTTGCTAAAATATGCAAGGCCTTCCCTGAAAAGATCTTATATAGAGGCAAGCATATGTTGCTCTAAAACCTGTATATACATTCCAGGATTGATGATGCCTTTCCAGATGTGCAAGTTACCAGTACCATAGACACTAATGCACCCTCATACTATCAGAGCTGCAGACTTTAAATAACAAGCTGGATGGTCCCTCTTCTCTTCAGTCTGGAGGGCGCGGCATCCATAATTTTCAAAAGGAATTTGAGATTTCATTTTGTCTGACCACAATAACTTAATTAGTTACAATGTCTTTCTCTAGCTGTTTGTATTAGTACCACTGATTTTCCCAGCCCTTTGTTGCCCTTGGGCCAACTTTTTTTAGATTTGTTTATGCTATTAAATTCAAGATAAGTTAGTATTTTCATGAAATACTAGAATTTCTCACATTCACTATAAATATGCTTTCTATGTTATTTTGTGAATAAAATATTGATTTATAAAATTTGCAAATCATTGCATTGTGTTTTTCATTTATATTTTATGCAGTGTCCCATCCTTTTTGAAATTGTAGTTGTATTTTTTCTTAATATATACAGACTAATGTATATAGACCAATGTATCACACTTTTGCTGCTTCTACAGAACCCCAGTTCAACAAAGATCAGCCTATCTTTACCCACATTAACTCTAGCCACGCTCGCCTTAATCTGCAAGGCTGGGCCAGTGGAGGCTGTCCAATCAGCGTTGTCACACTAGAATTTAGACCAAAAGGTAAGTGGCCTTTTCATTTTTCAGGTTTGTTAACACTGAAGATGTTCTGATACAAATCCAATGGGGAAATGACAAACTTAAATCATATATTACCTTATTTCTTTGTTGAAAACCCTTTATGCTTAACGTTCATATGTGTACTTGTGCAGGTACTTGGACATGGCAGAGTGTGCGTACCAATGCCACTACAGATGTGTTTCTGGCAGAACTGCGTGAGGCTACGTGGTATGAGTTGAAGATGAAAGCTTGTAACAGCGCTGGCTGTGGTAACCAGAGCTCCCAGTTTGCCACACTAGACTATGATGGCAGTGAGTAGAATACTTCCTTCATTTGGCATTTCATTTGGATAAATGGTTTTAATGAGAATGAGACAATATTATGGGTACCTTATAATATTGTCTTATGAGAGAAATAAACTAATCCCTACAGGCACAATACCACCAATTAAGTCCCCTCTGGAAAAGAATGATGATGTCAAGAAGCTGTTCTCCATTGGCTGTCCTGTGATTTTGGTCACTCTTGGTGTTGCATTGCTGTTCATCATTCGCAAGAAACGTAAAGAAAAGAGACTGAAGAGACTGAGAGGTAAGGGAAAAGGGGATCTGTGGAGAAAGCATTACATTCAGTCTGTAGAGCCTTTAGTCTAAGAATGACCCGCTTGTCAAAAAAAATTGGCATATCCTCTGTTTTTATAGATGCCAAAAGCCTGGCAGAGATGTTGATCAGGTAAGACTTTAATTTATTCTAACAAAATCTGTCAAAAATCTAAATCAACTCACAAATCCACATTTATTTCTTTTTCTAAAAATCTTGAAGGTTTGTGTATGCTTTTCTTTCATGGTTTAGTAAAAACAACCGCAGCTTTGATACCCCAGTTAAAGGACCTCCTCAGGGCCCACGGTTACACATCGATATCCCCAGAGTGCAGCTGCTTATTGAGGACAAAGAAGGCATCAAGCAAATTGGTGAGAGGGAGAGACAGAAAGACAGAGTTGGTGCATATGTTCTAGGATGGCTATTGGATCAATTATGGCATTAAATAGGTTGTTAGACTATTTGTTAGTTTGTTGACACACAATACTTCTGTTTCTCATAGGTGAGGACAAGGCCACTATCCCCGTGACAGACACAGAGTTCAACCAAACTGGGAACCCTCAGAGCTTCTGCACTGGTGTGTCTGTCCATCATCCTGCCCTCATCCAGAACACTGGCCCTTTAATTGATATGTCTGACATTCGACCAGGAACCAGTATGTGCTTTCTCTCCTCACTCTCCAGTTTATTAGTAAATGCTTAAACTAACTAAAGTAGTATTTCTACTCAGTTCATGCTAAAAATTTCAATAAATGCATTGTTATTATTATTGCTGTAATGCTCTCTAAAACTGAGATGTGAAGATTATCTTTTTTTCTTTTGGCCATAAACACCCTCTGTACATATGCCCACCGTTCTTACTTCTTCATCCATTTACTACTAGACCCAGTGTCAAGGAAGAGTGTTAAGTCAGCCCACAGCATCAGGAACCGCTACTCCAGTCAGTGGACTCTGACCAAGTGTCAGGCTTCTACGCCAGCCCGTACACTCACCTCAGACTGGCGCACAGTTGGCTCCCAGCATGGCATCACTGTCACAGAGAGTGACAGTTACAGTGCCAGCCTCTCGCAGGACACAGGTTGGTACATGGGTGAAATGACACTTACAACGATTAACATGTACATTTAATTAAGGCTATTTATCAACAAGAGGCAAATGCAATTCTGCAGTAGGCTACATTTTAACAGTGTTTATAAAACTGGAAGATGCTTGCCTTCATTTCTTCTCCTTTTTTTGCATAGATAAAGGGCGCAACAGCATGGTGTCAACAGAGAGTGCCTCCTCCACCTACGAGGAGTTGGCCAGAGCATATGAGCATGCCAAGCTGGAGGAACACCTGCAACACGCTAAATTTGAGATTACAGAGTGCTTTATTTCTGACAGCTCATCTGATCAGATGACTACAGGTACCAACGATAATGCAGACAGCATGACATCTATGAGCACACCTTCAGAACCTGGTATCTGCCGTTTCACTGCCTCACCACCTAAACCCCAAGACTATGACCGTGGCAAGAATGTAGCTGTGCCCATTCCACACCGCGCCAAGAGTGAGTTGATTTTTTTTTAAAGTATTTTAAAGTAAAAACTACTTTACAAAGTTTAGTAAAATGTTTACATTTTCTTCTGAATACATCCAAATAATATTAAATCCAAAGCAGTCTTATGGACATTATATACATATGTACAAAATCACTATGTAAGAAAAGCAGTGAGCATGTTTCCAGATTATTTCAGTCAAATCAAAGGTCTAGATAACAATAGATAATATTTTGGTGCACAACGCTATGCATAGGATCTATTATAGCCTTTTGCTATCGCAGACTTGTGCAGTAATGTTACATTTTACTTTTCCCTTCCAGGTGATTACTGCAATCTACCCCTCTACATGAAGTCAGATCCCTTTTTTCGAAAGCAGTCAGAGCGTCATGACCCATGTCCAGTGGTCCCACCACGTGAAGCCTCTATTCGTGGCCTAGCCCAACGGGCATACCACACCCAGGGCCGTCATGTGACTATGGACTCTTCAAAACAGCAGGCCCTAACCATGGGTCACTCTGGCCTGTCCAATCTCACTTCCTCTGGGGCTTCCTCAGGAGGAGCAACAGGAGGCGGTGGTGGAGGCAGTGGGAGTGGAGGGGCATCTGCTAGCTCTAGCAGCTCCACACTTCCCCAGAGGACTCTCACAATGCCTGGCTCCTCTGCCGCAGTGGCCCAGAGTGCAGCTGCAGCTGGCGCTTCTGCTGCAGTTTCTGGGGCATCATCATCCTCCGGTGGAGGTGGAGCAGCAGGGGCCACAGGAGGGACCCCTGGAGGTGCTTCTTCATCTTCCTCCAAGATGGGAGGATCCAGAGACTCTCTCCTGGAGAGCAGCTCCTCGGGTTTAGGCAGACTACAGAAGCAGAGGGAAGGAGGGGCAGGTGCCTACTCCAAGTCCTACACACTAGTGTAGCCTGTCATCACTGTGGCCTGTCACTGTAACTCTTCATTGAATGCTGGCCAAGCCATCGCTTGCCTGGAGCCTCTATGAAAAATTGGGGTGAGGAACATACAGATGCACAGCTTACCCGTCAGTGCCTGTGCTGTGCCAGGCTGCAGGGGGCTGGTTGGGTTCCCACTGACAATATTGTATGATGGGGTCAGAGTTGGGTCTTCACAGCACAGGGGTTTGCCTTTCTTTCTGCCTGATTGCTTTCTGTTATTATGTGTCATTTTATCTCTTATTTCATCACCCTGGGAAACACCCTTGCCAAAACATAGATTTATCTGTTCACATTTTGCTTTTCTGGCAAAGACACAATACTTATGCACAAAATGCTTTCCACGTGCACTGTCTTGTTTTCTGGATCAAGACAGCTGTAGAATGAACCAGGTTGCTTGAGTTTTACACAGATGTGTATTAAGATTTTTAGGTTTTTAAATATGTTACTTCTTTGGCCTCTGATGGAAAGGAGCTCATATCACAGCATTGTGCCATGGCAGGATGCTTTATTGTATGCATTAACCACCAACCTTGGTGTTACACTGTCTCTGACGGTTACTCCATACATGGGATTCACACATTAGAGGCAGTGGAAGGACTGTCGTCTCAGTATCAATTTTGAGACAAAGGGATTTTCTTATACATGCAATGGATGACAGAGCATAGTGGTCTTAACTGATGCTTTTATAAACAGACTCAGAAGCAGAGAAGATTAAAGAAAAAATTCAAGCATCATGATGTGAAAGATGAATCAAAATTTTTTATCAGTTTTTTTTTTTTCAGATGATGGAAATATGATCTCATGTGCACTAAGAAAAAGTTAGAACAGAACAATAGAAGTAACAGAAATCTTCAAGAGCCTGCACTGTGTGTGTGTGTGTGTGTGTGTGTGTGTATGCGTGTGTGTGTGTGTGT
>VUQH01042337.1:15038-27498 GCA_015106775.1 Etroplus canarensis | reverse complement strand
CATTCCTCAGACATTCTCTCATTCTCCAAGATCATGTAAAACAATCTGGTCAAAATGTCCACTGCCCTCTCTCCTAGACATCTCCATCCTCCACAGGTATGTCATCTGGACCAACAGCCTTTCCAGTCTTCATCCTCTTCACAGCTGCCCTCACTTCCTCCTTACTAATACTCTGCACTTCCTGATTCACCATCTTCCCTCTCTCTGTCCTTCTCTCTCTCTCTCTCACATTTTCCTCATTCATCAGCTCCTCAAGGTACTCTTTCCATCTTCTCAGCACACTCTCTTCACTTGTTAAAATGTTTCCATCTCTATCCTTAACTGCACTAATCTGCTGCACATCCTTTCCAGCTCTGTCTCTCTGTCTCGCCAATCAATACAAGTCCTTCTCTCCTTCCTTGGTGTCCAACCTCTCATACAACTCACTATAAGCCTTTTCCTTTGCCACTTCTCTCTTTGCTATACACCTAGCTTCCAAGTACTCCTGTTCACTTTCTTCATCTCCCTGACTATCCCACTTTTTCTTTGCCAGCCTCTTCCTTTGACTACTTTCCTGTACTTCCTCATTCCATCACGAAGTCTCCTGGTCTTCTTTGCTCTGTGCAGAGGAGACCCCAAATACCTTCTTGGCTGTTTCCCCTCTGTCTATATTTACAGTTGGTTATAAATGGCTGCATGTTACTGCAAAAAATGGGTTTTAATTAACCCCAAAATATTGACTAGTATGGATATACACGGGCAGCATGGTGGCGCACTGGCTAGCACTGTTGCCCCATAGCAAGAGGGTCTGGGTTCAAATCCAACAGCTGGCTACCCTATGTTCTCCCCGTGCTTGCGTGGGTTCCCTCTGGGTGCTCCAGCTTCCTCCCACAGTCCAAAGATATGCAAAGGGGTTAGGTTAATTGGCAATTCTAAATTGCCCATGAGGAAAAAAAACAAACAAAAAAAACCACACTCTACTGTCCTTGTGGCGGAGACCGGAAGTCAAAGGACTACAGGAAGGAAAACCTCTAACGAAAACCCGTCAACAATACACCTCGCAAGTGTGTCGATAATAGGCCATATCCCACTTCAATACGACAAAAAGAGCTGAAAGTCTGAAGTGGAGGGCTACATCCTGCAGTAGATAGAGACAGCCTAACTAACTATGGGTATACACTCTGTTCAACTAGTCAAAAGTTTAAATACAGCTCCAAATGATTTTCAGTTGCAGAGCTTTATCTCTGGTTTAGTATAATAGTTTCAGCAGGTTTAATAATCAGCATATATGTTTTAATAGCTCTTTCACTGAAAGAGTTATTGCTACAGAAATTAAAATTAAAATTGAAAATTTCTATTTACTTTGATTTGCCTTTTTTTTACGTATTTAATGTAATCTCTAAAGAATTTGTTAACAGGTTATATTTTGCATAATCAGCACAGAAACCTTGTCTTTGTAAAATTATGAATGTCATTAAAATTTGGAAACATTTTCTGTTTATACAGTGACTAAAACTCTAGACAGCTGCAATGCCTTGGTGATGACACTGAGTGTTATCTATTACTGGCCTGTTACAGCTGTGCACATCACCGCACACATAAAAGTAAGAACAGATTTTGTATATGGTGAAATCATTGAGTGTTTTCTCCAGTTTATTTGCATGTTTTGAGCTACATATGGCTATGCGCTCTCTTTGTGTGTGTGTGTGTGTGTGTGTGTGTGTGTGTGTGTGTGTGTGTGTGTGTGTGTGTGTGTGCGTGTGCGCATGTAAACACCTCAGTCTATTTTATACTCCTTGCACCTAGCTGTCAAATTCCTAGCAGCCATAATCAGGTCTTGAGTGTTACTGTGTCACTGTGTGTGGCTCACAGTCAGAATACACTCACCACATTTTTTGAACCACATTTCCACCATCACAAGTGAGTCTTGAATCAAATTATGCTCTTATTGTACTTTATTTCTCATTTGTGCTTGATATTTTACCATATTATATCATTTCTTCTATGTTCATGTGTATCTCCTGTGGCTATGACATGAGCCAAAATAAACCCGTTACATAGGCTTTAGAGACAGACTGGACATAGTGAACATAACATAGTATGCTTTGAAAATGTAAAATAATTCATGGCTTTTAGATTAAAGTTAAGTTTTGGATAAAAACATGTTTTTTTCTAAATTACATAAGACTCTCTGCAAGAGAAAGAACAAGCATTTTCATATATTGTTGTGCTGATATATTCCCTCAACACTCTTGAACGTCCTGTCTGGATAAAAGAGCACCTGATGCAAGCGCAGCTGACCTGGAATAACACAGAAGGAATGTTGGCTGTGAGACTCGTGCAAAAGCAGCAGGGCTCTGTGATTGAGGCTTTATTCATATGCAAATACTGAACAGACCGGGACCGTTAAACTCAGCACTTTCAAAGAATTTCTTCATATCTTAAATGTGCCTCTGTGGTGGCAGCTCCACAGAGTAATCAGGTGCTGGGTCTGATAAAGTCAAGAAATCAGCTGCTTCTCAAGGACATTTCAACAGAGAGGACACACCTGCTGACACAGGGGATTGAACCCCAGAGCTGTATTGAAGGCTGTTCTTTGTTTCCTTGTAGTTAAAATACAGTGTGTATGTTTTTGTGTGCGTGTGTGTGTGCATGTGTGTGTGTGAGAGATCTTTCTCACCTTAGCAGAAGTCTCAAACCATCCCACAAAGCCGTTCTCCTGGCAGAATTGCTCCATCTTTATTCCATTATTGGTCAGTACATCCCGACCCTGGTCACATTTATTGGCCAAAAGCACTGTGGCTACATGCTTCCCATTGGCAAGTGTCAGTTTGGAATCCAAATCCTCTTTCCACTTTGTGACAGCCTCAAAGGAAGCGGGCCGAGTGACATCAAACACAATGAAAGCACCCATGGCTTCACGGTAATACACACGGGTCATGTTGCCAAACCTCTCCTGACCTGAAAGACATGCAAACATGGTGGCACATGCACACAAACAAATAAAAGGATTATTGTTCTGTACCACTGTGAAGTTCTGCCAACTTTTCATACTTTTATTAGTGCACATCCTGAATTTCATCTTTTCGTTTCTTCGCCTTTCAGAGATCAGCATCACAATGGAACTCATAAAGCTGGTGCTGATAAGACCATAGCTTCCCTTAAACAGGACTCATAAAATTTACTTATTTTAATCACACTCCTGTCTTGTAAGTACCTTTCTTCATGCATTCTCTACATATTTCAAATGCATCCAACACTCCTTTTTTACTATTAACAGCTACAGAAACAGAGGGATAAAAGGCAAAATGGGAGGAGGAAAAATGTGTCTTTGGAGTTTGTGTGTGCCTGCCTGTGAAATTGTCTGTAAAAAAATTCCTGAGGGTTAAATTAATTTGATAAGCCCTGTTGGAATGCTGTACCCACACAGATTTTCCCATCCATAATTTCTGCAAGAGTGCCATCAGATGCAGCTGCACAGCTACAGGATATAATCATTATGTGTGCCAGACACTATCACACTGTAGACTAACCAAAAACCTGACAGATCTACTCATCAGTTGGCATGGTGGCCAAGACAAGATGTCATGAAAAAGAAATGCTAATGTGTTTTTCTGTCTTTGTTGAGTCCTGCAGCAGTGTTTTTTTTTAACCTGAACAGGTGGATCAGAGCACAAGGTCAGATGCAGAACAGGTGGGAGGTTGAGTTTTGTTCAAGGACATGTCGAGGAGCAGATGATTGTTGAAACAGGTCAACCATTGCAGTATGTCAAGCAGAAAATGATGTCCCTAGCCTTTTCAAACACAGTGCTTTTTGGGCAAGTACATTTTAGAGGCTGTTTGAAGCGGCACTACAAAACTTAAATATTTCTCTACAACAGAAACTCAGGTGTCTTAGAGTACTACTAATCAAGCTGTTGTTAGTAAAATCAAATTAGATTACATGATGAAACTCAAACCATACTTCAGTTCCAGTGTTTGATTGTTGCGCAGGCGTTCTCTAATGTACAGTACTGTGCAAAAGTCTCAAGCCACCCCTCATTTCAGAGTTTGCACAATTCTAACAAGTTCAACCCAGCCACAGGGAGGATCACAAGCCAGTGTACTCCTAGTGCTGGTCCCAAGTCCAGTTAAATGGGGAAGGGCATCTAGTGTAAAATCTTTGCCAAATGAAATGTGCAGATTCAATAATATGATTTCCATACCACATCGTTCGAGGCCTGAGTTAACGACAGCCGCCTCTGATGTCATTAGCCACCAGGGTGTCAGAGAGGAATGTGGAGGGACAGGTAGTAGTGGATTTTGTAAAAAGAATGGAAATGGCTGTGGTGAACACATATTTCAAGAAGATGGAGGAACATAGAGTGATCTATAAGAGTGGTGGAAGTGCACACAGGTGTGCCGTATCTTATACAGAAGGTGCAACCTGAACTAGGTAAGAGATTGCAAGGTGGTGTCAGGGGAGAATGTAGTTAGGCAGTGTCAGATGGTGGTCTGTAGGATGACTTTGGAGACCAAGAAGAGGAGGTGAGTGAAAGAAGAGCAAAAGATTAAATGGTGGAAGTTAAAGAAGAACAAATGTTGTGCAGAATTTAAGGAGGAGTTGAAACAGGCTCTGGGTGGTAGTGAAGAGTTACCAGATTGCTGGAAAAGTACAGCTGAGGTGGTGAGGGAAACAGCAAAGAAGGTATTTGGCATGTCTGCTGGACAGAGGAAAAAAGACAAGGAAATTTGGTGGTGGAATGAGGAAGTGCAAGAAAGTACTAAAAAGAAGGAGTTGGCAATGAAAAAGTGGGATAGTCAGGGAGATGAAGAAAGTGGACAGGAGTACTGAGAGTCTAGGTGCACAGCAAAGAGAGAAGTGGCAAAGGCAAAGGAAAAAGCTTATAGTAAGTTGTATGACTGGCTGGACATTAACAAAGGAGAGAAGGACTTGTATCAATTGCTTAGGCAGAAAGACAGAGCTGAAAAGGATGTACAGTAAGTTAGACTGATGAAGGATAGAGATAGAAATATACCATCAAGCGAAGAGAGTTTGTTGAGAAGATGGAAGGAGTACATTGAGGAGCTGATGAATTAGAGAGAGAGGGGACAGATAGAGGAAAGATGGTAAATCAGGAAGTAAAGATTATTAGTAAGGAAGAACTGAGGGCAGCCATGAAGAGTATGAAGAGTGGAAAGAAAGTTAATCCAGATGATATACCTGTGGAGGTATGGAGGTGCCTAGGAAAGAGGGCAGTGGACAGTTTAACCAGATTGTTTTACATGATGAGGAGAGCCTGGGGAATGAAGAAGTGCACTAGTACCAATCTTCAAGAATAAGGGTGATGTGCAGAACTGCAGTAACTACAGAGGGATCAAGTTGATGAGTCATACCATACATTAAGATATGGGAAAGAGTTGTTGAAGCGAGGTTAAAAAGAGAGGTGACCATCAGCTAGCAGCAGTGTGGCTTCATACCAAGGAAGAGTACAACAGATGCAATGATTGCTTTGAGAATGCTGACAGAGAAGTATAGAGAAGGTCAGAAGGAGTTGCACTGTGTCTTTGTGGATCTTAAGAAAGCATATGATAGGGTGCCAAAAGAGGAACTGTGGTATCTTGTAATGAGGAATTCAGGCGTGGCAGAGAAGTATGTGAAGGTGGTGCAGGACATGAATGAGAACAGAGAGACAGTGGTGAGGTGTGTGTGGTAGGAGTAACAGATGGGTTCAGTGAGAGTAGGGAGGAGATGGAAGAGAGTTTGAAGAGGTGGAGGTGTGCACTGGAGAGAAGAATGAAAGACAGTAGAAGCAAGACAGAGTATATGTGTGTGAACGAGAGGGAGGCAGGTGGAATGGTCAGGATACAAGGAGTAGAGGTGGTGAAGGTGGGTGAGTTTAAATACCTGGGGTCAACCGTCCAAAACAATGAACAGAGCACAAGGGAGGTGAAGAAGAGAGTGCAGGCAGAGTGGAGTGGGTAAAGATGAATGCCAGGGGTGTTTTGTGAAAGAAGGGCATCAGCAAGAGTGAAAGAGAAGGATTACATGATGATAGTGAGACCTGCAATGATGTATGGTTTGGAGACTGTGGCACTGATGAAAAGACAGGAACTGAAACTGCAGATGGCAGAATTGAAGATTCTATTGAGTTTTTCCTCTGGGAGTGACCAGGATGGACAGGAGCTGAGGGTGAGAAGTTTGAAGATAAATTCGGAGAATCAAGGTTGAGACAGTTTGGACATGTGCAGACGAGGGATATACTGGGCAAAGGATGTTGAAGATGGAGTTGCCAGGCAGGAGGAGGAAGACCACAGAGAAGGGTCATGGATGTAGTAAAGTAGGACAAGAAGATGGTTGGTGTGAGGGAAGAGGATGCAAGGGATAGGGTGAGATGGAGCCAAATGATTAGCTGAGGTGACCCCTAACGGGAGCAGTTGAAAGACACCAAAGAAGAAGAAGACAATTCTTCTCAAAAGTCAGTATTTGGTATGACTACCATTATTCTTCAACACAGCCTGAACTCTCTGAGGCTAGCTTTTTGTAATTTCTTTAAGTAGTCTTCAGGAATATTTCTCCAGGTTCGTTGAAGTATTCTAAAATTCTTTGTTGGATGTTGACTGCTTTTTGTTCTGTTCTCTGCCAAGATGATCCCATACTGTTTAAAAAATTTTGAGGTCCAGGCTCCAGGAAAGCCAATCCAAGACTGACTGTGTTTCACTGAGGTTTTTTTCTATCCAGGCAGGCTTTTACTGCATTGGTAGTGTGTTTGGGTCACTGACATGCTGAAAATGAAGCTGATCCTATCAGGGACTTTCCAGATGGTATTTTGCATGGTGGATCAAAGTCTTACAGGACTTTTCTGTGTTCATAATTCCATTAAATTTGACAAGTTCCACGACACCTCTATCTGAAACACAGACCAAAACCGCGACAGAACCTCCACTATGTTTTACAGATAACTGTAGACACTGACTGTTGTACCTCTCATCTGACCTCCTCCATACATCTTTACAACAATTTGAACCAAATTGATTTTCAGCCCAGTTCTTGAGTAATTTGTCATACCTCAGCCTTTTCTCCCCGTTTTCCTTCTCTAAGAATGGGTTCTTGACAGCCACCCTTGCACTGAGACTGATTCTGATGAGGTTTCTGTAAACATTAGATGGATCAAATGAAGGGTTTAATTTCTTGTGTCAGATGCATTTTTTATGCTTGAAAGAACCATAGGTCAGTGATAAGTAGCTTAACAAGCAAGCAAACAAATCAACTAAAAAAATTTCTCTGAAAATGGTCCGGTACAAAGACCGGTCTGATGAAAATGTGCGGTGGCTCAAAACTGTTTTAAAAGGACAAAAGAAATTTGGGAAATAAGTGAAAACTTGTGAAGCGTTAGCTAATGCTTGACCCCACTGCTCAAAATATGGCTGATAAATGTATTACTTGGGGCCTTTAAGGTTAACTAAAGACAGAAATAATTCCAAAGTTCAACACAATCTATTCAACTTCAAGACACTGAAAAGTACATATTTGACTCACATGAGCTTTGTGACGTTAGTTTTGCTACCATGACAGAATGCCGTAGAAAATGGGTGACAAAAATAGAAAGGTTGAAGTTGTTTATCTTGGCAAATGCACAGTACAGCTAGCGATTTATTATATCTGTGCCATGAGAAAACTTTATCCCCTAACAGGCGCAGGTGATGTAAACTCAAAACAGGAGAGATATTTTTTAGATGTGATTTATAAAAGTGAGATGCAATCATAATTACTTGAAGAAAAAGGTTAAAAGTGGTGTATTTACTTGAAATAATCGTCTATCTTCCGAGGCTTCCATAAATTTTAGGTGAGTATAAGCACAAAAAGCACAGTGCAAGACCTGCAGTTGTTTTCTCTAAGGGAGACCCTCATCTTTAGCTCATAATAAAAGCTTTCTGTACACAGGAGCTTGGGCCTCAAATCTCCCTCACATGAGTTTGAGACACATGACTGCTTGCGCTTACTGGAGAGAGCACACAGGAGGGGAGAGAGCAGCAGGTCTGAGGATTCTTCTAAACCTCGGCTGATACTCATGTGACATGAGACTGTTGTAGCCTTTTGGTCAACATGACCAGAAGTACCCCAGTCAAAAGCCTGTATTATTTCTGATGTCTGTCATCACCAAAGGCAATTAAAAAAACTGAATACTAACAAGAAAACACACTTGAATTTTTCATTATCATAGCTTTTTAAAGCAAACAACATCCCTCATCCTCATTTCTGACGGCATAACATCTTGATACACATAGAAGATTTACAGTATAAAACACAACATACATATACAAGTGTAAAGAGGGTAAAGGGTGCAGCAGAGAACACTAACAGTGTTGTGGAGAAGAGGTAGCAATATGATTAATGATTAAATATAAATGCACTCATCAATAAAGAAATAATCAGATATTTGATTTATTGACTTGGTTTCTTAAAAATACATGCTGTGTGTGGTACAGCTGGTTCTACAGCACAAAACTACATATTGTTGACCACATAACATCAGTCATCACTGTGATATAATAAAAATAAACATGACTGTGTTATGCCATGAGCTGGGACCTGTGCTTCTGTTTGACTCTCAATTGAAAAAAATCATTAATTTTCTGGTTCAGCAGACCAGCTGATGCAATAAATTCTGCATAAAATCTAATCCTAAAGTGACACTGTTGTCATGTCTACCCCATTTTATCATGGGGCATCATGATGTGCCTTCATTAGGTCACATGATGCAAAAGCTCCTCTTATGTTTAAATGGTATGACTAACCTTTTTAACATGTGATTGCATAGCCAAGTTATTGGAAGGCAGCAACAGAGTCAGCTGGTACACATAAGCAACATTAGGCCTGGATCAGCTTATATCACCCCTTTAAGAAAATGGTTAAATAACAAGTGTGAACTGTGGGGAAAAAAATAAAAAAAAGTTGACTGTGCTTTTTACACCCTTAGCCTCAAAGTATTCATTTATCTGAAACAGACAATATTTTGAAAGTCAACAATCAGACTGCACACACACTTTCCTGAAATACAAAAGTCTGCAATTTTCTTTCAAGCATCCAACCTCTGATAAATATTTCATTAATTATTTGGAAATCAGAGAAGGACAAAACTGAATTTTAAAAGGCAATCATTGTGTGAGTGTGAAGCATATCAAATGTGTGTCTTGAAATAAAGAAAAACAAATAAAATAATCGTAAACATAACTTACTTTATGATTACATCTTACATTAATGAATTATCAAATGTAGCCTCAAGATAATTTTACTTAAAAGATTTGATTTCATCCTCAATGCGGTTTACTGTTTACCATGTTCTGTTTTTTTGCTTCCTGAACACAACAATTTTCAAAAGCACATGAACCTGTAAATGTATATCAGTCTGCTTTTAACCTCTTTATATGATGTGGGTTTCTTCTATATAATTATTTAGGTCTGCCTGCGTATTTGTATCTCTATTCTTAAACACTTCACTTTCAGTCAAACGAAACCAATCACACAAATCTGTGTGTGAATGTAATTATGTATGTGTTTGACCTCCTGCTCTTCAGTATTACCTGCGATGTCCCACAGCTGGAGGCGTACAGTCTCCTGGTCCCAGTTGAGGACTTTGAGTGCGAAGTCCACGCCGATGGTGGCTCGGTAGTTGGGGCTGAAGTTGTGATGAACATACCGCTTGATGATGCTGGTTTTTCCGACCCCGAGGTCACCAATCACAAGGATCTTATAGAGATGCTCCTTATGGTGGTTGTTCTGCATGGCGGTCGAGGAGGGCGAGAGCTGAGCATGAATCCACCGTAATGGGGAGGTCCTGGGACGACAGAGGGAGGACAGGACAGCAGGGAGGGCTGGGGAGAGCTGGGAATGAGAAGGGGAGGTAAGGTACGCAGGGAAGCGGAGCAGAGACGTCTGGACCTTGTGACTCACGCAGGGCAGCTGCCAGGGAGTGCCTGGTTATATTTAAATCCCCCAAGCTGAAGGATAAACACTTGTTTTATATTGGCCTATATTATGTGGCCGTGTCAACACTGCTGGACTAGGTTTAAGTAAGTAAAAGCAACAATTCTACTAGAGAGGGCTTCAATTAATAATTTGGTTAAAGGCATTGTAAGCAAAACGTAACCTACTTTATGAAACAGACGAGTTCATGTCAATAGCCTATATGCTGGAGGCTTGTAAAGTGATTTTTTTCTTTCCTGACAACATAAGTAACATTTTTAGCTGTGTTGCTGGTACTTATTTATTCAACTGTTCATTAACACAGGGCAGTAAGTGAAAACATTTAGGCATGTTACACTGATGTTCAAACCAAGCATCAGAATGAGGAAGAAAGGTGATTTAGGTGAATATGCATGTGGCATGGTGCCTGGCCCGCTGGTCTGAGTATTTCAGAAACTGCTGATCTAATCTCTTCGGGCTCTACAGTCTCTAGGGTTTGCAGAGAATGGTGCAAAAAAGAGAAAATATCCAGTGAGCATCTGTTCTCCAGGCAAAAATGCCTCACTACACAGTGGAGAATGGCCAGATTCCTTCTAGTTAACAGGAAGGCAGCAATAACTCACAACCGGGGTATGACGTACAACATGTCCAGCCTTGAAGCAGATAGGCTACAACAGCAGAAGACCATAATTGGGGCCGCTCCTGCCAGCTAAAACAGGAAACTGAGGCTACAGTTTCCACAGGCTCACAAAAATTGGAAAATGGTTGGACTCTTGAGTCTCGATTTCTGCTGTGATATTCAGATGGTAGGGTCAGAATTTGACGTAAACATGGAAGACTGGATCCATCCTGCCTTGTATGAGCAGTTGCTGGTTGTGTAAGGGTGTGGGGGACAGTTTCTTGGCACACTTTTTGACCCTTACCAAGCATTATTTAATCACTACAGCTTACCCAAGTATTGTTGCTGACCATGTCCATCCGTTTATGACAACATATCACAAAACTCAAATCATTTCTAACCGGTTTCTTGAACATGACAATGAGTTCCCTGCTTCCACAGTTACCAGATCTCAATCCAGTGGAGCACCTCTTGGATGTGGTGGGTGGGAGATTTGCATTGTGGATTTGCAGCTGAAAAATTTACAGAAACTATGTGATGCTATCATGTCAGTATGGAAGTTCTGAAGGCAAATGAGGGCTGAACCTAATATTGGCAAGATGTGCCTAATGTAGCGACCCATGAATGTATGTGTGGGTGTGCATATTGACTCTGTTGTAAAATAACTGATTTATTTAAAATTGCATTCCATTTTCTTACACATGAAAAACAATTATTCATTTGAAAACGTATTTCAATTTTTTAAAAAAGCTGTTAATTGGAGAAAGAATAAAGGGCACCACAATCAGTTGCATCCCTTTATTATTTGATTCAGAAACATGGAATTTGTGGTTTCATTTTAGTGCAAGGACAAAAGAGATTTCAACTCTGTAACTCCCTGAGTCAAAGACAGATAATCTCAATGCCAAAAAACAAAAAAAAAATTAACACCGACTCCGCAAATCCTTTTAAAAATGTGACAAATAGAATTTGTCTCAGTGTGCACCAATTCCATTTTGATTCCTACTGGCAGTTACAGCTTGTACATTCAAAAGGCAGCTAAATCAGTGACTGCTTAGAACAGGAAATGTCAAAAAGGAGGGTGGGTGAGAAACACATGATATGGTGACATGGTATATTCAACTTATACACACTACATCAAGAAAAAAGTGGCATCAGGAGTGCAGCATTACTGTGTCCCTCAAATTAAAATCCATTTTCGGAGCTGTAAACAAATGGCACGACAACACAGAATTTTTCTTGCCACAATTTGAACTGTTAAATAATTCCAGGATAGCTTCCCTGTATGCAATGGTTGCATGTTAAAATCATCTACAGAACAAGGTGTTAATGAAAGCAACAACTATAAAATGACAGTAACTTCCAACAATATTTGGATCCAATAATGTAAACGCTGTATAATTTGACAGCTGGAAGGTTATTAAAACCTATAAATGTACAATGTTTGGCTTAGAAAAGGGTAAAACATTTACATCGATTGAAGTTTTGATTGAGAATTCACATTAATTTCCCTTTTAAATCTATTTTAAAGTCACTTGGAAACTTGTCATTAAATCGCAAATCCATAACTTTTCAATTTAATTCTTCAGCTTTTGAGTTTAGGGAGTAAGACAATGAACACATGTTGCCCATGTCAATAAATTCTAGTGTGAAAAGTTATATATTTAGCTTTGAACTGCCAAATTCCCAAGTACATGCTGAAATCACCAATGCTATATAAGTAATATATCAAATTTTCACATCTGAAACTCATCATCAAGATGCCTACTCTGAATTCTAAATTCAGCTTCTACAATTTAGGAATAGGCTTGGCTGCGACTGCAATGCTCTCAATGGCACACTCATCATTTCCCCTGCGAATTCGGAAGTAGCCGTCCTCGCCCCAGGTGTTGCCCCAGCTGTTCTTGACAATCCAG
>VUQH01042336.1:0-22446 GCA_015106775.1 Etroplus canarensis | reverse complement strand
GTTATGCAAGTGGACTCATTCCCTCTTGGTTGTGTGCAGCCAGCGAGGTATGTTTGTTTATGCGTTTTATGCTGGATCGCGCATATTTATTGTTTAATTTGTGCCGTCTGTGTGATTTAAATGCGTGCTTATTTTGCACATTGTCGTGCATTTTGCACAGTTGGGCAGTGGATTTGATGACGGTGATGTTACAAGTTCTATTAAGAGAATAAATCCATCAGTAACTGAAGAATCGTGGTGCCGTGTATTTCCTGGAGGGAGTGATAGGAACTGTATATAAAAGAATTTTTATGAAGTGCATAATATGAAGTGATATTATGAAGTGCACAGATGTGCACAGAGGCAATATGAGAAAAACCCAAAATCAGCACCGAATTTATAACCTTGCATTATTTCCTCATATTGTCCGCATATCTGAATGGTTGTCGGAAGGTCATCCTGATTGTCCTAGTCCACGATTTTACCACTCCTGGTGTGATCCTAGGTGTATCCCCGCTGTCCTGCTACGATCAGCATTTTTCGCGGCATTCCCGACTGATTTCTAGGACACTCCCACATATGTCTGCAGACAATACGCAGAGATTCGTAGTATTGTCTCAGGAATCGATAATTTGCACACTTTTTCCGCGTCTGACGTGAAAATTATGCTGAAATGACATAATTTGCCTCTGCAACCCTTCCTAATCTTGTCGGTGCTCTAGTGGACGCCAGCCCTAAGTCGCTTTATGCTACAGAAACCAGGGGTAAGCTCTATGAGCCTTGCAGGCTCAGGTGTAAATGCCCAATGGCCTTTACTTATTACCTTCTTTTACAGTAAACAATATTGTGAAAAAATTCAGAGACGTCGCAGGATCTGAAAGGCACTCTCGCAACAGATATAGCTAGTTCTGTTTGGGAGTACTTTGGAAAACCATTTTCACTCAGCACAGTCTGGTCGCTGCGTTCAGAAATTCAACTTGAAACTGTATTAAGCAAGGACGAAGCCATACATCAGCTCTATGCAGAAACGCGAGTTCTCTGGGCCTGAGCTCATCTCCGACTAAAAGACTGGAACTGTGTGCTGTGGTCAGATGGAAGAAGAAAAAAATGTTTGCTTTTCTGTGCCAAAGATTAAAACAACCAACCAGATTGTTACAATCGAAAGGTGCAAAAGTAGCATCAGTGATTGAGGTGCATCAGTGCTCACAGCATGGGCAAGCTGCATGTACTGTATGTGAAGGTACCATTGAATCTGAGGCGTATCTCAGAATTTTTGAGAGACGTATACTGCCATCAAGGTGACGTCAATGCTTATTTCAGGAGGACAATGCTAGCCATGGTGTATAAGGCATGGCTTTATAAACACGGAGTGCATGTGCTTTACCGGCCTGCTGCCAGTTCAGATCTGTCTCCTATTGGAAATGTACGGCAGGAGAATCAGACAATGGACCACAGACTGTTGAGCAGTTGAAGCAAGAATCAGGCAAGAATAGGCAAAAAAAATCCAGTTGCAAAACTACAACAGTTATTATTTTCAGTTTGAAAGTGTAACTAAAAGGAAAGGTGATGGAACACAATGATAAACATGCCTCTGTTCCACCTTTGGTTTAGCGTGTTCCAGCCATCAAATTCTACATTTGTGTAGATTTAGAAAATGCAGTTACTTTGGTCAATAAGACTAGTGAACAGTTTTTTTCCCCCATTTATGTCAGTTTAAAAAAGGTTCACATGAATTAACATGACAGATTTTACGCTTCTGTAAATTTCTTTTCTGGAAATAGGGTTTGTTATAATTAATTAGAATACTAATGCATTTCAGCAACTTAAAAATGATCACAGCTGTAGTATTGCTTTTACTGAAAAACACACTGGATTTGTTCTTACAATGTTCCGTTGTCGGTATGTTCTTGGTGGGTTTCTGTTTGAGCAAACAGGGCCATGAAGCTGCTATGAAAATGGGTCAAGAGGGTAGATTAGAGAGCTAAGCAAACAATGTGTGAACCCTATGCTCTGTGGTTTAGACCCATGATGTTTAGGGATTAATCTTATAGCAACAGTCTCTGGTTACACTGTGTACAAATTCTTGTCTTTCCACAATTCGGGCTGTTGTTAGAAAAGCTGAGCTTTGTTCTTGATTTCACCTCCAAAGTGTGTTGTTTTAGTCGATGAAATCTGGCATGCCCTTACGAGTTTACTGTCAGGTATATCATACATGCAGTCAGAAAAGAATCTGTTTCTGAAAGAATCCTGACAGTTCAAGCTACGTAATGGAAGCAGTGTATCACCTTAGGCTTTGAGTAGTTTAATACATCATATATAGCCTATAGTTTTAGGTTCAAGTTTAGTTAAGATTCATTTGATGACACTTAAAACAGAGTCGGTTCTGATTTTCTTTTTGTTAGATTTAAAAAAGATTTCTGAAAAAGTTGCCAGGAACTCTGTAAATAATACATTGTACCACAATGGATTGAGGTCAGATCTAAAGCCGAGTAACAAGCTTGTTGGTTGGCTATTACATCTCCTCTCACTATTGTTCAAACTTCATCGTGGAAGAAACTAGGCCTTGGACCTCTTGTAAATCTCTTGTAAGTATGGTTGTTAAACCTCACAGTGGCTATTGGTCTGATTTATTTTTGACACCTAATATTGGATTGATCTAGATCAGATTTATATGTTTTGAATCTTGCGCAAGAGAAATAACAACCACAACCGAGTCCTGTTGCGTTGTCAGTTTAAAGATGCACGTCCCAGTTCAGTTTACAGGCTTCAACTCGCTTGCAAAGTTGACTTTTTCATGGTGAAGTACTTTGCTTTTTTTGTGGCCTGTCACTGTAGGACCAGCTATAGTTACTGAAATGATGGTGAATTTTATTGCGTATAAATGCCATTTTACTGACATGGATCAAGCTGATAATTTACATTATGTTTTAGAGTGAATATCAGTTGCATTTTATGCTTGGACCAGTAATAACGTTGTCTCAGTATTACCACTAAAGTTGCAGAATTTGATATGTGTTTCCTTGGTGTAATGTTGCATTGCTGGATGGGCTTTTTGTTAAGCCCCCAAGATGTCCAAACTTACCCTGAGGGCAAATTAAACCTCCCATGTCTCCCCCTCTCTAACTGTGTCTTAGGCCAGGACAGCAAATATGTGGTTTGTCTGTGTGTGTGGGTGGGGGGGACAAGGGTCTGTCTTTAGGAAGCTGGCCACTTTCCAAGAGTTCAGTACATCACTGAAAATTCACAAAAGGGTGAAAAGTACATGGGCGACAAATAACTCCTCGATAAACTCCATGCAAGGCTGAGCTAATGACAACCTATTTTTCAAAAGATTGGAAAGGTTTGCCCGGAGTATTGAACAGGTTCAGTGTATTATGCGCCGTGTTTGAACAATGTCAGGAGAAAAAGGCTCTTAGGACGTGTTGACTGTCATGAGGTGTGTATTTTCCTCCACTTCCTGCTCTTTACCTACCATTCGTCTTTCACCTTCTGCCACCATTCAGGTATCTGGACACATTCCGGCTGTGCATACCAGCCCGTACAGGCGAACAGTGATATTGAGTTACTGCAGAGTGACCTAATGGGTCTGATCTGGGCTCAAATGTGCCGTAGCTGCAAGATTGGCTTCCTTCTTCAGTTGAGGAAGCAGGAGAGTTTGCGCCATTTACTTTTTGCAAGTTATGATGGAAGAGCTGAAACCCCTTACCTACTGCATTAAATACTTAAGCGTCCTACAGCTGCAAGATTTCCTTCCAGATAAAACCCCAAAAGATGAAATGTGATCCACTGACGGGGGATCAGCCGAGCCCTCCCAGGGGTTGTTAAAGGCTTTTGGAAGTTCATCACCGCCAAGCAGGCCATGACTGATTAGTAACATTGATTTTTACAATGAAAGTGGGATCTTTTCTATCTTACCTGGAAAGAGAGAAGGCAGAATCCGAAGCTACTGAAATCAAGATTCAAGATTCAAGAGCTTTTTATTGTCATTTCAACCACATATAGCTGACGCAGAACATAGAACGCAGAAATGCATATTTCTGGAGAACATTTTCATTTAGCACTAAGTTTCAGAGAGAATTACAACTTAATGTGCTGCTTCAAGTGCTGTTGAAGCACTCATGCTATTGTTTTACCTCTTATGGGGACCATCATGAAATTCTATCTCTGAATGTCCTTCCTGTAACAGTTTGAAGGTGCAGCGGCATACTTTCGTACTTTTTGTTGTATTTATTCCCTTCTTGAATGGTGCATTGTTTGTCAGAGAGAAGAAAACCAGGCCACCCACACACACACACAAACACACACCTACACCACCTCTCTCCAACTGGAGTTCACCTTCCTTCACTGCCAGAAATGCCACACTGCTGAGCTGTGGGTGCATGTACCTTCAGATTCTGGTGAATGTTAAATAGGTTAAAGATTTCTGTGTGGCTTATAATGAAATGGTCCCTCACCCCAACTGAATCTCCTGACTTCATTTTGTCTGAGCTCCCCCTCAGTGAGTCCGAATAGCCATAAGCTCAGTGGCTAAAGTCAGGTCAGCATGCCCTCTCTGACTGACAGGCACACACACACACACACACACACACGTACACTGAAGTCTCCCTGGTGAATAGTCACAACTTGTGGGGAATGCCTGACTGCAGACAATAGCAAGTATCCTTACTTAACTTCTCCCACCGTCCAAATGAAACTCTGAGGACTCTGAGATCTTTTGTGTGTTTCCCCCTTAGCTCAAAGTGCATCTGACTCTTGCAACTGTGTGAGTAAAGTAGACTGGCATTGCAGATTTTTAGTCTCTGGGAACACTTGAATACTTGAGTGATTCAGTGAAGGGCATACCACTCAAAAAAATGTGTCGAGCTTAAAATTGTCTTATGTTTCCACTTGCACAATGTTGAGCTGATTTTGAGTAAAAGACGATTCGAAAAAAAAAAGATGGGGTTGAAATACTGAAAATTGACCTTAAAATTTCAGTTTTGCAAGAAAGTCTGTGGATTTGGCCAGAGAAGAAATGTTTTGCTGATTAAAAACAAACGGCACCAAAGCACAATGCACATGAAAGAGATAGAAAATGGTGGTAGGTTAGCTCTGCATTGATGGGTCAGTCTTTGTTTCTTACATGACCACAAAAAAGCGACCTTCATCATGTTTGTGGCGATGAGAGGTTTGGTGCATTCCTCGTGGGGGGGGAGGGTCTTTACAGCAGATAAATCTGCATATGTGACTTGGCACAGATTTTATGTTGGATGTCCTTCCTGAAGCAACCCTCCCATTTATCTGGGCTTAGTACCGGCACAAGGAGTACACTTGTTTGTGACCACCCAAGGCTGGATTTGTGTCTCATCTTAATTGCAAATAAGGGACCTTTAAATGTGTAAACCACTACAATAATAAATGTCTTTAAAAGTAGTTATTAACTTTTTTTATTTGCTCAAAGTGAGCAAAAAAGGCAAACTATTGTTTAAAATTAGACTGTTAGTAGGCAACATGTTAATGGATAGAAAAAATACAGTAGATAAAATGAAGTGTGATTCATCTTTGAAATTTTGCCATCAGGATAATGTGCATAAGCAAAATGTAAATCTAAGCTTTATTTTTTAACATAGACTGTATGCTGATTATCACTTAATGTCATTGTACCTGCAACTAAATACAATTACTCATATTTTGCTATGTGAATTCATAACTGTTACTCTTACTGCTGATGTTTTGCATGTTTGCTGTATTGATTGAGGTTTGAATTTAAATGACTGAAATCTTGATTTTAGGTTGTGCTAAACTGTGCAGAATGGGTTATATTTGCACTGCAGTGTTCATGGAATCACTTTAGGATTAATTAGCCTTAGATTTTATTTTTCTAGACATTTATTTGCATTATGCTAAATTTAGATGCAAGTCTCCCATCTAAACTCCAGTTTAGCCCTGGAATAGGAGTGATGTGTGCTCAAAATGTTTGTCTGGGCTTCTACTATTGTGATTACTGACCCGTTAGTATAAACACAGGTGACCACATTTGTATGAAATACAGTGTAGTGCAGCACTTAGACATGGAGAGAAAACCCCAACAATTAGACGATTCCCTATGAGCAAGCACTTGGCGACGGTGGGAAGGAAGAACTCCCTTTTTGACAGGAAGAAACCTTCTGCAGAACCAGGCTAGGGGAGGGGCTGCTGTATGCCTTGACCGGTTGGAGGGTGAGGGGAGAGAGAAGAGAGAAAGGAAAGCAAAGAGACACAGACTAAAGGAAGGAACTTTAATGGAGCTATAACTTCAGTTCTGATATACTCATAATGTAGGTGTTACCACAGGCTATGGATGTTTTGCAGGTTGCGTTCACCTGTTTGAATATGCTAAACACCCTGAGCTCCATTTTGATTTGTGCAGCTGACACGGAGTCATTGTTTGTGCAGGTGTTTCATCATAAATGGACTTTTACTCTGTAATACCAACAGTTCACAAAGACAGCTAGAAAAAAAATGTCATTACAAGGAAATATAGCCAAAGTAGGATCATGCAGATATTGAGTCAAAGCTTAAAGACCACAGATGTTTTAAAAAATTGTCAAGATCTGGCCTTCGTGGGGGGACAAACCAACGAAAACCATTTTCTTGTAGCAGCTGAATGGAATTACTGGTGGTCCCCGGGTTTACCCTCTGGTTTCTGTTGGATCTTTTGATCTGAGGATGAAAGCACGCAGCCTTCCAATCTTCCAAGGACAGCCTGTCTGAGTGTCCTCCACACCCATTGTGTTTTCGTCTTGGACAAGGTAATAAAAGTTAACTTGGAGGAGTCAGAAAGAGAGACAAGTAAAGACAGCAGGTATTCAGATGGTCGGACTTGCGGGCCCCACCCAGATTTTAAAAGGTGACATGACCCTTTAGGACTCTCCTGCTTTGTGTTTTGTTTTTCCTGCCTTGTAAGTTTTTGTCAGTGTTGGATTTGCTTTGTTCATTTTACTGGTGTCTTTGAAACATGTCTTTAAAGTTAAAAATCTCCATTTTAAGAGTATTGGCTGCGTCTAAAACACATTCTCTTGCTCTTTTTATTTTTGGAAGACTGAACCAAGACTGTAAAAGTGGGGAAGCACAGGAAATACTGTCTCTGCAGCTGTGTTTTCACAGGCCTGTTTCTAAGCACACTTTGCTGGAAAAATTGCTGGTAAATTTGGATGGGAAATGAAGTTTGGTGCAGCTTTTTGACACCTGAAGAGGATTTTTCTCAGTAAAGTTGTTGGATGCAGCAGCCTTGACTGGCTTGAGTGGTGGGAGGATGTTTTGATCTTACCGTGCCTGCAGGCAACAAAACACTATCTGCCATCTATACTGCAAAACGTGAGCAGAAGTTGGAACAGTAAAGCTGCATAGGTGCAGCTATGTAGGTGCAACTGTGCCAGCAGATGATGAGAGGAAAAAGAAAGACAACTAGAACATATTTCCCATTTCTGGCATAAAGAATAAATTACGAAACTGGGGTTAACTGACTCATATACAACAAAGAATGATTTGGTCTGCCTTCATTAGGAAACATAACTGAACTGATCTAAAGATAGAGTAACATGTTTTTTAAAGTTTTACCAGCCATTACAGGCTGGTTTTACTTGTCAAAATGGTTAATGTTAACTGCTATTAAGATGGCTTTTACCCAATGGGAAGGTCCACTTTCTGGCAAAAACTTGCTGTATGTGTTCATGCATTCAGGAAGTTCGAGTTTGACACCGTTGTACTCACTGGATCTGAAATTTTGGTCCGTATTGACACGATGGCATCACGCAGTTGCTGCAGTTTTGTCGGCTGCACATCCATTGTGCAAATGTCTCGTTCCACCGCATCGCAGTAGTACTCTTTTGGATTGGGATCTGGTGACTGTGGAGGCCCTTTGAGTACAGTGAAACTCACTATTATGTTCAATAAATCAGTTTCATCTTATTTCAGCTTTGTGGCATGGGCAACATTGATAAAAGGCAGCATGGATCCATGGTTTCATGTTGTTTATGACAGATTCTGAATATCACAGTAGAAAGTGAGGCTCCTCACACCAGGCAACGTTTTTCTAATCTTCTGTTGTCCAGTTTTGGTGAACCTGTGCAAACTGTAGCCTCGGTTTCCTGTTCTTAGCTGCCAGGATTGGCACTTGGTGAGGTCTTCTGCTGCTTTAGCCCATCTGCTTCAAAGTTTGACATGTTTTGCATTCAGAGATAGTGAACTATGCATACCTTGGTTTCAACGGCTGGTTATTTGATTTGCTGCTGCCTTCTTATGAGCTTAAAGCAGTCTGGTCATTCTCTTCTAACCTCTGACATCAACAGGCATTTTCTCCCAGAGAACTGCCGCTCACTGGATATTTTCTCTTTTTTGAACCATTCTCTGTAAACCCCAGAGATGGTTGCGTGGGAAAATCCCAGTAGATCAGCAGTTTCGGAAACACTAAGACCATCCTGTCTTGCATGCCTAAATGCATCGAGATTGGATATTTGCATCAATGAGCAGTTGAACACATACCTTCAGCTGCTCCCTTGTATTCTCCACAGAGGATTAATCTGCATTTGTAATTTGGCAGAGGATTTATGCCTGATGCCCTTAAGGACGTAAACCTCCATGGTGAAAGGGGCTTGTGTCCCCACCTGGAATCGAACCGGGGACCTTCCACTTGTAAGGCTACACTACAGGGACGTGGAGCAGTTGAACATGTGTACCTAATACAATAGCTGGCCTGTGTACATCCACGCAAACCTGTGCAGGAATAATTTCCACATTCATTTTAACAGTTTTACTTTATTATAGACAAGCATATGATCACTTCAGGCACAATTCAGGCACAATGCTATGAATCACCTGTAATTGAGACCACAGTAATTACACTTCTTTGAGTCCTTGCAGTGAAGAAAATGATTCTGCAGCCATCTGTAGCCATTCAGTGACATGACTAATGCAAAGTAATACTAAAGGAAATCCCTGCACATCTGTTAAAAAGATTGAGGGTGATTGTAATTCAGTTGATGCGTTATGTGTCTGGAAGATGACAAACGTAACCTTTCCCTTTCTTTCTCTCTCCTCCTACACCCTCAGCAAGCTTTGAGGTAAGGAAGTCAGATGAGGATTGAAAAGCCCCTTCCATCTTTTCCCCACGCCAAATCCCTTTAGAAATCATTAGACATGCCTTACCAGATACTGACACTTGACTTTGTGACTCCCCCGCTTGAAGACAGAGGACTCATTATTTACAGCAGTTTTGCTTTCTTAAAGGAAAAGGAGGGCATTTGTAAAGAATAACGCTGCTTTCTCATATTCTCATCTCTGTGCCTCAGGGATGTCGTTTTTCAAATCTTTATTCGCATGTGTTTTGCGGCGTGTCATGTTGATGTACCACTGCTTCCCAGGCTGCCAGTCACGTAAAAGAACTAAAGTTATTGTAGGGATAAATCTCAGACAGTCACACTGAGTAAGACTATCATCATTCCAGGCGGCTGTAGGTGGTGGAGGGCTCCACCCTATTTGACTGACCACACGGAACCTCAGCCCTGGGGCGATACTTTTGGTGCCTGCAGTTCCTCTTTCACATGCAGTATTTTGGTGCTGCAAAGCCTCAACAAACATGAATGGAATGCCTTTTTATTCCTTTTTTTCGTCAATTATCTTGAGAGATGCTTCTTTTGTTCTAATGGGATAATTTAACTAGGAATGTTTTTACTTTGGGATTTTGGGCTTGGGGGGTTGTTTTGGGTTGTTAGCAAAGAATGAAAAGATGGACATTAGTGAAAGAAGTCTGTTGATCACTCTCTCTCTCTCTCACTCTCTCTCTCTGTCTCTCTCTCTCTCTCTCTGTCCATTTGTCTCAGCCCAGCTACCCTTGTTTTATTTCTCTGATTAAAGTCAGTTCGGCCATTTTTCATCCTTGAATATTTATGCAACTTTGACACAGCATCTAAACAGCGCTCCGCTTTCTTGGTATCAGATCTTTCAAGTATGACTGCACTCACTTATAGTTAAAGTAGAGCTCCTCCAATTTTGCAGCCTGTTAGTCATGGTTAGTTTACATCAGCCTGTAAAAACATCATTAAGTTTGAAAAAATAATCATGTGAAATTTATAACGGAAAGCCAGAGTTCCAAACTGTGGACGCGGAGTTCGAAACATGCTGGGTTTATTTTTCAAGCGAAGAGACTGAAAATGGTTAAATATGTTGTCCTGTTAAAACAAGAAAATTGCCCTCCTCCATTAGCCTGAATTTTGTGGTCTAAGATACGGTGCCATGTTCTGATAATGAATCAGCAGCACTTTAGGGTTTTATTACCGCAGCCTTTGCATGCTTGTGTTGTCTTGTCTTGCATGGAGGCTTTTCTCTGCTTACAGCAGATTATGCAGATGAAGTCCCACTGAGAATTCAAACCCAGAGAATTTCCTCCTTTTTATCCCTGATTTTCCTGCAGAACTTAGCCTTATGCGCAGATCTGCAGAGCAAAAAAGTCCTTCTCAATGGGCTTTTTTGGATGGTGTGCATTATGGTGAGATTCCCATGAATATTTAAAATGAATGATTCACGCACCCTTAAGCTTCATTTCTGAGCATGAAATGTTCCCATAAAGCCAAAAAAAGGCACGTCATCATATTGTGAGTATAGTTTGAGAATAACATTTGAAGATGGTGTGATGTTTGCTGCTGTCTCTGAGGGTATTTCCTGAATCTTCCAAGACAAAAGACATAAGTTATAATGAGGTGGTTAAAACAGTCTGTGGAAAGTCTTGAGAAACTTTCAGAGCAGAATTAAATGGTAACAACACAAGAGATGGCACCCTTTGACTTGAATGCTGTTTCCCATAGACATTACTTGGGTGGGCTCACATCTATTCAGTGAGCATCAAAGTACTATTTGGCAATGGTAAAAAAACCCCCAAAAAAACAACTCAAAATCATCTGCCGAAAGAATGTAATCTGCAGTTTACTTACTCTTAGACAAACCCCTTGCTCTTATATTTAAAGTCAAGTTCCTGATAACCAGCTACTCTTATCCCTCTCATTCTTGCGTTTCCTGACTCGCAGTCGGACCAGTCGCTGATTTCATGGCTCAGCTGCCTCCCTATATAGGTTCTTATCCAATAGTGAGATGCCAGAGACTCACAAGAGAGGCCGCTGATTATATTGCCCTGTGACATATTATCACAAAGTACTTGACAGTTAACACTGGGGTGTTTCACAGGATTCGGACCAACTGACAAGTGATTAACTTTTAGAGTCAAAGGATGTAAAAAAGAAAGTTCTCACATGGGTCTACACAGTCCTGTGAAAAACTAAATACACCCCATGATTCAGTAGCTTGTAGAGCCAGCCATAACTTAGTAATCATTTTCTATATGACTTTATCAGTCTCTCACATTGTTGTAGAGGAATTTTAGCCAACTAATCTTTACAGCATTGCTTCAGTTCATTGAGGATTACGTTGAGTCCTTTATGCACAGCTATGTTAAGGTCCTTCTACAGAATTTCAATCAGGTTAAGGTCAGAATGAGAACTTTTATTAATCCCAGGGGAAAATTACTTAAACTCTGAATGGCCCGTTGCAACACCTTCATTCATTTTTTCCAGCCATTCTGTTGTAGATTTGCACTTGTGCTTGGAATCATTGTGTTGTTGTATGAACCAGTTTTGGTCAAGCTTTAGCTGCCAGGCAGATGGTCTCACATTGACTGTAGAATGTGTACGGGGGAGTTCATTGTTGGCTCAATGACTACAAGGTGTTCAGGTCCTGTGGCTGCAAAACAGGCCCAAATCATCACCCCTTCACCACTGTGCTTAATAGTTGGTATGATGTATCTCTACTTTGATCTGGTCTGTCCAAAGGACATTTTTCTAGACACCTCGTGGTTTGTTCAGGTACAGTGTTGCAAACCTAAAATTTGCTGCCATGTTCTTTTTAGGGAAAAGAGGCTTTCTTCTGGAAACCTTTCCAAATAAGCCATACTTATTTAGTTTTTTAATATTTGTATTATCATCAAAGTTAACATTTAATATGCTAACTGAGGCCTATAGAGCCAGAGATGTAACTCTTGGGGGGTTTTTTTGTTGCAATTTCTCTGAGCAGTGCAGTCTGACCTTGAAGTGAATTTACTGGGACTTCTAGCCCTGGGAAGATTTTGATATAAACACGAGCTGTAGCAGTTCTAAGCTCAGATGATAATACTGTTGGCTTTTTTTCCCCAGTGATATTTAACTCAGAATTTACTTTTGTAGTGTAGACTTAAAAATATATTCTCAGGGGTTCTTACTTCACTGACAGTAATCAAGAATTCAATGATGTTAAGAGTAGTTTACATTGATGACATACACGGGGAAAAAAAATCAGTCAAAGCATCCTTAGAACCATTTCAGACCTTTTTATGTTGCTTCCTATGCTATTACAAGTGAGCCCTGCAAAGCAAATGGTAAGGCTAAGTGCATTTTAGGAGGTTATACATCTGCAATATTTAACTGAAATGCAGAAAAAAGATTTCTCTTTTGAGGTCAGGGCTCTGTGTGGGTCAGTCAAGTTCTTCACAACAAACTCACCCAACCTTGCTTTGTGCATAGGGGTGCAGTCAAACCAGAACAGCAAAGGACCTTCTCCAAACTGTTCCCACAAAGCTGGAAGCATAGGATGGTCCAGGTTATGCATCTGTGACAATGGCAATGAATGAAAGTGAATTCAAGGATTTAGAGGTGTGACCCAATACTTGTATCCATATTGTGTCCAGCAGATAACCAGTGACCATGAATGGGGATGCGTTAACATCTACCCATTCTATTGAGTTTTTGAATATGTGGCTAAAAGTGGAAAAGCAGAAGAAAGGAGAAAGTCTGAGGCCAAATTGCACTCATGGAACTTAATTTGATTTGATTTTTAAGAATGTGGGGAAAAGACAAAAAGCCCAACTTCTCCCAAACCTTGGGCTAGGTTAATAAATAGTCATTTGATGTAAATATTTGCAGGATACGGAGAGAACTATGTTTGTTTTTCTGTCACTTGTCCCAAAGAAATAACAAAAAACCAGTTCATTATATACATTATATTTAATTCTTCCTTTCTAATAGACCACTTGAGGGCACTTAATGCTTGGTTGGCTGAGTAAAGCTTCTGGAAATGACTCCCTTTCATGGCAAGTCACAGAAGAGTGCTCCTCTCACGGCCACCATCTCAGGACCTTTTGATGTTCAAACACATGCTTCACTCATTATGGGATTAAGAGGCTGAGGAAATGGTGTGGTTGGCATTGTTGAAATCACCCAGTAAAACTTTACCATCAGCTTAATTTGCTGGGTTGCATCGTTAGATGCATTAATCACTCCCCCGTGGGCTACATGTCTAAAACTGTCAGAACTAAGCACAGTTTTTGTGGTATTCCTATACAATAAAGTGTGGAGTTAAAACTGATGTCCTCCAGAGCTGAACGGATTGTGCCAAAAACCGCTTTGTCCGGCTAGAGGCCCATTGGCACACATGGCATAAATGTTTGTGACGGTATAAATGTTTGCAAGTCCTTCTTGCACGAAAAAAGCCAGCCCCCGGTGTTATTGACCGTGTTGTAATAGAGACGTCTGGATTTCCCCTCCATCTGTTAGCAAGTTGGAGAAATTTCCGATTTAGATCTGCTTATCCTGACTCATGCTCTTTCACCGCACAGCAGAGGTTCTTTTTTTTTGTTTTTAGGTCATATTGGAATGAGTCAGTCAGCGGAAATAAACACTGCGTCAGGCTTTGAGACAGAGATAACATCTTTAATGAATCTAAATGCTTTGTTTTGGTTGTTCTGCAGTATCTGCGACACATGTATGGACTTTTAATTTAAACCTGTTGCGCTGTTAACAGCCGAGGAGATAGCAGCAAGAGATTGACAGCACGTGCGGGGGGGGAGGTGGTATACATTAGGTAGCATTGTGAATTACACAAAAGAGCTTGGGCTCTTGTGAGGTGAATACAAACAGTCACAAAGGACGCTTCAGATCTTTTGTAAATTCATGTCTCAGCGTATCACTGTCTCAATCCGTTCCTGGCAAAATGACGACAGTCGGTTTGTACCGAAGCCAAGTCTACCAGCCTGTCTGCAGTGCCTATTTTATTACACAAGTGAAAAATATTAAAGAGGTCACCGTTAAACAGCCAAAGACTTTCAGTGTGTGTGACAGAAAATCGTGTAGACGGACGGCAAATGACCCAAATCGAGAAAAAAAATTAACATGAAGTGAAATCCCACTTGAAAGAGAACCTGGCCACAAAAATGTAATTGCACATTACTTAATTTACCTTTAAAGAATCTGGCATTTCAACAGCCCTTATTAGCATCACAAGACGCAGATTAAAGGCAGCAGATCGTTGAAAGATTTAATAACGCTCAATATCAAAGAATTTCTCTTCACATGTCATACACAACTCAAATGTGGCCTGAAAATTTCTTTTGTCCTGATGTTCTCACTTCAGGATCAAACTCTGCACACCACTTCCCAGATATTGTGCAAAAAAAAAAACCAAACTGCCAGCAATTCTCATAACCCACATTCGCTGTGTGTGTTCTCATGTGGGAAATAATAACGGTAAGGACAATAATCACCCACGCAAATATAAATATAAACATGAACAAATCCCCAGGGGACAATCAGAGTGTGTATATTAGCACGGACATTTCACAGACGCAGCCCTTCTAAGAGAAGGCAAAAAGGTCGGGGGATTATTTAAAAGATGTCAGTTCTGTTTTCCATTTCCCTGCAGAGTCACTTCAGATGCCTCTCAGAAGTAGCAGGATGATTTGTTCTCTTTCTGCCCATCCGGTTATGGATCCTAATCCCCAGAGTCAACACGACCAGTGCCAGACTTCCGATCCCCCCCATTAATGTTTCAGCTTTGTGGGGAGCGAGAATGACAGCGTTGTCATCACCAGCTGGCAAAGCCTCCCTCAAGCTGCCGCCGATCAGGTAGCAAGCGTCCTGTGATTGGTGATGGTTTGGAATTGCAGTCACAGAGACAAATCTGCTGCTCAGTGTTGATTTTTTTTTTTTTTTTGTTTGGTAGTTTTTCTTAAACATGTCTGTGGCTGGAATATGACATTTGTTTTCAAGTGATAAACTGTGGCTCAGAATTTGGCCCCAAACTGGACCACTTGGCCTCTTTCATGTCAGTCACATGTGTGAGGAAGGAAACGTTCAGACTTGCCGTGGACAGTCTTGTTTGTTAGGCTGTCACGGAGAAACAGCTGGTATGTGGACTCCCTCTGCTCACCTTTCCACCCACAGACTCACCATAACTGGTGTTTTCAAGTGGGGAAAAAGATAAGACAAGACCCATTTTCTTCTCGTCTTTCATCTACAGAAATTTTGAGAACGTGCATTTAATCAGGTTACACACTCGTTGTATTTACAGTATGTGGCATCTAACTGTGAGTATTTGGACAGAAGGGATTCCAAAGACAGACGTTCGATAGATAAATGTAATTAAAGTAAAAACTATACAATCACGTAGTTTGTTGAAGGACCTTTTCATCCCAGTTCATCAAAGGAGATGACACTGTTCCTTATGTATTTGGCCCAAATCTCCCGAAATCTATCTTTATATCCACCAACTAAGTTATGTAATTGGGTCTGTTATTCTGTCTGTTTCTGTGTTTGTTCACAGGATTAGTCTAAAAGTTATGAATGGATTGGCATTAAAGTATTACCAGAGGTGGAGTTTGGACCATAGTCAAGGGATGTAAAAAAAGAAAGTTCTCACAGGTCTCTATGCAGTCCTGTGAAAAACTAAGTACACCCCACGATCCACCTGTTCCAACAATAACTTGAAGTAATTTTTTTCTGTATGACTTTGTCAGTCTCACATCATCGTGGAGGAATTTTGGTCCTCCTTTGGCCCTACTTTTTTATAACGATGCTTCAGTTCATTGAGGTTTGTGGGCACTCGTTTATGCACAGCTTTATGAAGGTCCTTCCACAACATTTCAAATGGGTTGAGGTCTAGACTTTGGATGGGCCATTGCAACACCTTGATTCTTTTTTCAATCATTCTCTTGTAGATCTATTGGTGTGCTTGGAATCATTGTCTTGTTGCATGACCTGATTTCAGCCAAGGTTTAGCTTTTAGACAGATGGCCTCACATTTGACTCTAGAATACTTTGGTATGCAGAGGTGTTAATGGTCAACTCAATGGCTACAAGGTGCCCAGGTCCTGTGGCTGCAAAACAGGCCCAAATCATCACCCCACCACCACCGTGCTTGGCAGTTGGCATGAGGTGTTTGTGTTGATATGCTTTGTTTGGTTTTCACCAAATGTGGCACTGTGCATTCCAACCAAACAATCCACTTTTGTTTCGTCTGTCCAAAGGAAATTGTCCGAGAAGCCTTGTGGTTTGTTCAGATGCAGCTTTACAAACCTGAGCTGTTTTTTCTCCTGGCAACCCTTCCAAACATGGCTTACTTGTTCAGTCTTTTTTTAATTGCACTGTCATGAACTTTAGCATTTAACATGCTAACTGACGCCTGTAGACCGTGGGATGTAACTTATTGGAGTTTTGCGCGGTCTGGCCTTGGGTTGAATTTGCTGGGATTCCCACTCTTGGAAGATGGTACCATGGTGTTAACACACACCTGAATGCTCCAGACCAGCAAACTGCCAAAACCTCTGCTTTCATAAAGGTAGTCAACTTGGATGGTGATCAGTTGGTCAGGTGCATTTGATTAGCAACACCTGGCTCCTATGGAAGCAGTAAGGCTGTACTACATCTACTACATCTTCACAAATGCACGTCAAATAGGAGACATGTCTTGATGTAGTCAAGAAAATTTCCCGAAGTAATCCAGCTTAATTCATGCATGGTGTGGAGGGAATTTTCTGCTTGTGTGGAGGTGTGCATTCATGGACTGCTCTTGTTTTAACCTGTGGTGGTGCCTGCTAACAATCCTGAAGTTTTTCCTGGAATATCTTTTATCTTCTATGTGTAAAGAAATCAATAAAATGCAATTTCTTTGTCTTTATGTATATATCTATATTCTGTACACACACACACACACACACACACACACACACACACACACACACACACCCTGCTCTCATTTTCAGACTCAGATTTTCTTTAGTAAATGTGTAGCGAACTAGGATTGGACATTTTAAACTCAGTGACCCTCAAACCCTGCCCATCACAGACTAGCAGTGTCTGGATTCCAGGTATGGGAGAGTCCCTTTCCATTCTTTTCATGCTCACAAAGCAGGTAAATGATTTGTCAGAGCATGATGACCCTTCACTTCAGGTTCATGCAATGGCTTGCTATGCTGTAGATTTGGAAAAAAAAAGAAAGAATTATCTTCAGCACATATATTATATGATAAACTCATGATTCATGCAAAAAATAATAAATAATAAAATTAAAAATGTACCTTCAGCTGTATTCTCCCCAAGGAGTCGCTACAGCAGATTAATCCATATTAGTAATTTGGCAGAGGTTTTACAACAGATGCCCTTCCTCACACAACCCTCCATAGTGAGAAGGCTTGTGTCACCGCCTGGAATTGAACCAGGGACCTTTCACTTGTAAAGCGGATGTGTAAACCAGTAATAAATTAAAATAAAATAAATTTCAGATTTTGGTGGATAAAATTCTTGGTAGACCTAGAATTGGTTTGATCTATTGAGTTTGACATGCAGAACTCAGGATCTCTTTCCAGAATGGAGTACATGTGGTGATTTTTTTTTTGATTAATTTTGATATGTTTTTACAAGATCCCATATGTGTTATTATTGTTATTTCATTCATATCGTTGGTATATTTTATTGCGTATTCCATGGTTTTAACTTGGTCAGCAGTTTCTTTTTCTTCCTTCCTTCCTTCCTTCCTTCCTTCTCTTTTTGTTCTGTATCTATTCTGTTTCAATGGACCAGCGACCTGTCCAGCGTGTACCCTGCCTCTCACTCCAGAGCCACACAAAGAGACAAACTGAACCAAAAACATAACCTCCTTGGCGGACGTAATAATGAGGCGTATTACTCTAAATGCTTTGTTTCAGACAGTGTTCTCTGTTCTTGGCTCTGTAGTGTCAGACAGATAAGGGGATATTTCAAATATGGTCGTCTCTGGTGCACAGGTCTATCTGTGAGTGCTGAAGCCCCACCCACCTGCTGTGTATGAGGGGCAGCCAATCCGAAGAAAGCTTGCTTAAAGTAAGGGTGGCCTAAAGGGAGGGGAGCTAAAGCGGCTTGTTTGAGGCAGAGGCTGAACTGAGGAATTATTTTACACTGTTGATCACCTAAAGCTACTCTAGTAGACTCAAGAAATCAAAATATGGTGTTTTAAAGGAGAATAGTGGGTCACATTAAGTGAAAAGTATAGTGACTGCACAGGTATGTGATGGTAACTAATGGTTAGAGGAAGCAATGTATCTAAACCTCCTGTGTGCAGTGTGTCTCTTTCCTGAGGGTTGGTGGAACTAAATATTTAGGGTCTGTTTCCCATGACGACCTGGATGGACTTTGTCATCCTGCTTGTCTGCAGTACCAGCCCCCTGTTTGATATTTGTGTGTTGTGCGTGCATGTGCATGCCAATGACAACCGTGTGACCCAAGTGCTTTGGACTGTAACGAAGCCGGTGTCCCGTTAAGCCCCATAATTAACCTTTCGCTGATGTGGTCTCCCTCTACTGGTGAAAATAGCAGATAGCAGGAGTGAAACAGCAGTGAAACTCTACCCAGTATATCTGTCTGGTCCACTGAGGTAAATTAGACAGTTTGCGCATACGTTTAATTCGGCAGGGATTCTCAGTCTGTAATGTTGCCATATGTCTCTATAAAAGTCATCTCACGGGCTTTCAGTGTCAATAAGTTCACACATTAAAGTCATCAAGTCCCTTCATTCAGGAAACACCATAACTGAAGACATTTATGGTTTTTGTCTGGGCTGTCACATCAACAGTGCAGATGTGTTTTGCTGAAGGCTTGGCTGACGCAATATTGCTGCAGAAGAAAATAAAAACCTCGTAATTACTCGATTATCTCAGTGAGCACTGATTGAAACGGAGACCATGGGGGATACGATCCTCCCCGTCACCTTCCAGCTACACACATACAAGTTCAATAGCCATTTTTAAAAACATAAGTCTTTTGACTACGTGATCTACGTTATCTGTGTTATCTGAGTTGCTGTTGGCACATGACTGGCCCTATGTACATTGTGTTTGAGTTTCCACAGGTGTGTTTTTGTTAGGTAACCACCACCTGTCGTAAAAAGTTTGCTTTTGGTCATTTGGTGAAGTCAGCAGCAGTTAGGATGTATGGCAGGTAATTTTGCGTCTCATTCATTCATTTAAACCTGTGCTTCCCAAAAAGGCGGGCATAGAGCTGCACCCTGATATTAACCAGTTTACTATATATAAGTTAGGAAAGGATGTGTGTGAGGCAGGATCTCACGGTCCTGCAATCTTGTGCATTTAGTTGTTGTTCACTGTGTGGACAGTAGAGGGAGCTATTTCCCCACATCTACCCCTCACCACAGGGGATGTGAGGTAACCCTAACAATGAGATTTTCTTTTCTTTCTGTCATGCATCTGTTGCCAGCTGGTTTTAATTAGTGAGCCAAAAAAAAAAAACAGTAAATATCGTTTGTTTCCACCATTACTAGAAAATACATCATAACACCTTATAAATGCTGTGCTGTTTATCTGCTGCAAACATCCACAATCCGGCCACACAGCTTCTAGATGTCAAACTCCTTCTGAGCCAGCACACATTTATTCAAAGGGAGTAAGGTTTCAGCTTGTCTCCTCACCTACTTCAGCCAGCGACATTTTGGTTTCAGGCAGAAGATTCAATTCTTCGCCTGTCATTAGTTAAGATAACAGCTGCCAGGCACGGCATGGAGGGCCGATTACAGTTTAGACATTTCCGGATGCTCTGACTTGACAGTGCACTAATTAGTGGCGTCATTACAATTACAAGAAGTCTCAAAGTAGTCCCTTTTAGAGCTGGAATTTTTCAAAGATCACCGCAAGGCAGCAGGCTCTCTGCTCATTGGTAATTTCCTGCATCGTGCCTCCTTGTCGCTGCTTTTATCTGTTGACTGAGTGAGGATTTAGCTGCGGAGTTCATATTAGTGAACTTAAGTTACAGAAGCACTGTTTGTAGCTTATTTACATAAAATCAGTGTAAAGAATTTGCTGGGGCATAAATAGCAGTTCCCAAAGCATACATGTATCATGGGGTTTGATTAAATCTCAAGAATCAACAAAGGAACCGAACACTTGCTAGTCACCCAGGAATTTCATGGTATTTGGAACTAAGAGGAACATTTACTTGACATGTCCTCAGGGTATAACCGATGTGTGGAACAACTAGCCATCTTTGATCTGTCCCACATTAATGATAGCGTTTACTGAGAAAATTACATTTCTTTAATGCAGTAAGTATGGTAAAGCATGGGTGTCTGTCTTCTATCCCATATATAGTACACGCCTTCCCCTCTTTCCTATACTGCAACTGTTGTTTAGGCACCACAGGCTACATATTCCCCTGTTGTTATGGAATGTGTCTCCTTCAGAGTGACAGCCAAGCTGTTTCTGCTTGCCTGAGCAGGACTGTGTGGATCCCTGCAGGGCTTGGTCTGCCTGTCTGTCTGTTTCTGCAGGATAGTGGGTCGCTCGGTGCAAAGATGCAGCCTTAATGGAAGCACTAAGTCTTTTTTGCTGCCTTTCAACACATAGATAATATACTGCATCTGCAAGGATTTGACGGGGCTGTACTTGGCCATGTGATGAGACTTCTGGTTCTCAAATCTTCTTGCTCTCTTTGGAGTTGGAATCAGTGGAGGGTTATCTGAGACAAGGCTGCACTTGCTAACAGAAAATGAAAATTTGGATACAATAAAAAGCTAATTTAAAGAAAACACCCATGACTGTGCTTGAATTTGTGACTTGATTAATACTAAATATTAACATCTGAAGCTACAGCTAACTTAACTTGTTAAATGTTAAGTCTATGAAAGGTTTAATGGATGAAGTTTCCTCATTCATGTCAACCTGACCTCTCTGAGGGTAGCAGTTTGTCAGTGAGGGTGCAGCGGACTCCCTACAAAAATGCATAACGTTTTCTTAACATGAAGAAAATCCTTACTGGATTGAATGATAAAGCTATCTTCCAACTGGCCACCATTAGGCCAACATGATAATTGCTGATAAATTCAATGAGGCTGGGTGCGCACCGTGTGTTGGGAGGCTCTGTGCACAGCCTTGCTTATTGTGAAAAGAATGCAAATTCACCTATTTGAGATGATTATTGCTCTAAACCAGAATAATCTAAAAAAAACATGTGGGTATAGTAAATAATATCAAGTTATCAGGCATTAAGAGAGCTTTGGGGAGGTGGAGGTATGCACTGGAGAGAAGAGGAATAAAAGTCTGGAGAAACAAGACAGAGTACATGTACATAAATGAGAGTGAGGCAGGTGGGTTGGTGAAGATGCAAGGAGTTAAGGTAGTGAAGGTGAATGAGTTTAAATACCTGGGATCAACCATCCAAAGCAATGGATAGAGCACAAGAGAGGTGAAGAAGAGAGTGCAGGCAGGGTGGAGTGGGTGGAGACGAGTGTCAGGGGTGCTTTGAGACAGAAGGATAGCAGCAAGAATAAAAGGGAAGGTTTACAAGATGGTAGTAAGGCCTGTCGTGATGTATGGTTTGGAGACGGTGGCACTGACAAAAAGACAGGAGGCAGAGCTGGAGGTGGCAGAATTGAAGGTGGTGAGATTTTCACTGGTAGTGACTAGGATGGACAGGATTAGAAATGAGTACATCAGAGGTACAGCTCATGTTGAGAAGTTTGGAGACAAAGTCAGAGATGGTTTGGACGTGTTCAGAAGAGGGATGGTGGATATATTGGACAAGGGAGGTTGAAAATGGAGCTGCCATAATTACATAGGAATTATGAGTGTAAGTAATCAAATGTGCTTGATTAATTAATCATAAAACACTGTGACAGAAAACAGAAGTTCTGGCAATAGGCTGGTCAGGAGCATTTAGGTGTGTGTTAACACAATGGCACATTCTTTCCGAGAGTTAAGGTACCAGCAAATTCGCCCTATAGACAGATCATGCCAATGCTGCATCTCAGACTCTAGATGCCTAAGATGTTAAATTTTACAACACTACTGTTTTTTTTTTGGGTTTTTTTTTTTTGCCAATATGTTTATTGTGTTTTTCAAAATTTTTTCACAAACACATAACATATACACATACATACATATACACACTACACACACAAACTGCATACCCTTGCATCATTTTTAAATTTGAATAAACGTAATGAAATGAAATGAAACAAAAGGGGGAGGGGAGAAAGAAAGAAAGAAAGAAAGAAAGAAAGAAAGAAAGAAAGAAAGAAAGAAAATGGGGGCTTCAGTTTACAGCATTTGCAAATCATTTCAGAAAAATCTAGCACTTTCATTTGTCATCATATTCATATATGGTTCCCAGA
>VUQH01042329.1:12479-26713 GCA_015106775.1 Etroplus canarensis | reverse complement strand
ATAGGAAGGCATGTCCCTTTGATGAGGGGACAAATGAAATCTGAGTATTGCGCAGGACAAATAGACTGGCCTTGTTGTTTCTTTTCTTTACCCCTAAATGAGGTAATGATGAAGCCACACACACACACATACACACACACACATATATATATATGCAATTATGGTATGAGGCTAACGATATATATATGAATGTGCTTCTTGATTATCTCAATTTGTTATAGTTAGAATAATTCCACGAGTCTTTTTATAAGTAGTACTGTAAGCACAGCCGTAGAGGCTTATTTCCATTAGCACGCACAATAGCTCTGATCCTCTGATCCTCTGCTCTGTTTAATTTTGCCTTGTGTCTGATAAAGTAGTATAAGCACAGATGTGTAAGTACCCATTTGCCCAAAAGCAAAAATCTTTCTCGTGCATTTTTGTGCTTTGAAATCTTTGGATTAAAAACAATGGACGCGTTTGATATTTTTTCAGAAATCATATTTCTGCAATGAATGGCAGCTCTTCACCTTTTACGGGCTTTTCTGGACACTCCGCACTGCACGTCTCAGCGGGTTCGGGGGAGGATGAGCTGTCCGAGGAGAGCCGGCTGTCCTCCCCTCTGGCCGGCGCGCAGGGCGCAGGGACAGGCGCCTCCTCGTGGCCCTCCCCATGCTCCGACTCCGTGGGAGCAGCCGGCGGCTGGGAGGCTTGGCCATCCAGACGGGCAGGTCGCTGCACAGTAAAATGATTCATGTTTGGCTGGACATCTTGATACAGCCTTGAGGATGTATAGGTCTGAGACAGGCGGAAGTACCCGGGGACTGGCACGGTGCTGCCGGTACCGGGGCACGATGCACTCGAGTAGGATATGTCATCTACTGTCGCTCCTTTAGGACATTTATCAGACTCATAAAGGCAATATGCGCTCTCCTCTTTTATACTCGGCGAGAATGAACACTGAGGCATATGCTGGCCGCTGGGTTGATCCACCCGACAGGATCTCGAGGTCTCCAGCCACGTTTCCATCCCTTGAACATACGAAGCAGCAGAGGGGATCACGCTTTGGGTCGTTGGCTCGTTGCGCTTACCGATCCCCGTGAAACAAGAGCCACCGGAGAGTCCATATGAATATTCCGACGCCGGTGGCAAATACACGCTGTTACTTTGGTAATATGAACCACTGTCGGTTCTCACGTTGATTAAGGAGTCCACGAAAAAGGAATTTCCAGCTTGGTTGTTGGGGCATGACATCGCTGTGGTATAATTTGACGGAGGATGAAGATAGCCCTTTCTGGCTGACATTTCTTGTGCAAAACATTGCTGAATAATTACTGATACTCACGCTTCTCACTGTAGCCTGCAGCCAATTAAAACACCAGGCGACTGCAGACTCCTCCCAGTCCGACCAGACAACTCCACTGTGTCATATATTTTGTTTTAGGCTAAGTAAAGAGAAACTTTGAGGGGAAAGTGGTGCATCAGAAGGGTTTAAGTGAAATCTTTAAATCTCCTTCAAATCTTCCACCTATAAGCCTCCAGGTCCCTGTGCTAATTTAACCACAACAACCCCTATTTGACAACTCAGTTGTTGAAAGCTGTCCCTAACCATTATGTACAATGCATAGCTTTATGGCCAGTTTTACAGCACTGTAAAAATGAAGGGTTCTAGAGGTGCCTCTGAGAAACTCAGGGTGCATCAAAGATCCAAAATATGTGTGACTCTTTGGTCAGGGGACTCTTAACCTTTCTTGTGCTGCGCTCATTGTTATCATTATTGGCCAGTACCTTAAAAATTCCTCATGGACCGTCCAATAGCAGAGTGAACAGTGCTTTATCTGCTCGCACGCACGCCACAACTTTACGTCACGTTGCAGTGTGTATGTTGTGGACTCAAATGTCATGACAAGACAACTTTTATTGCAGATGTTCTGTTGAGCATTTATAAAGGCGACACGCAGGGACTCTGAAGTATATGCGCCACAGACAAACAATACCCTGGAGTTACATTTCATCCAATACTGGCAAAACAGCAAGAACTTAGCTACTTAATAGATTACAGTATAATCCTACTATTATGCTTGTAGAGAACCGCTCGGGATGCGTATTTTCTGGCGTATTTACTCAGTGCCTGTTCAAAATAATCACAATTATTCCAAGGCCTATGCCCATACAATCCCTATTTTAGTAGTCCAATTACCCTAATTTTAAACTTAGTTTAAACTTAGTATGCCCTTTAAGGGTTTTACTTTTGTTTTTGATTATTATGATTATTATTATCATTATTATTTAACAAGAGAGAGCGCCTAAACACTAAAAATAAAATTTGTCAGAAAACAATAAGTAAAATTGAATGAAGTTATTTAACATTTGCAAAACGTGCTGTTATGCCAGGGTTTTTTGTGCTTTTTTTAAAGTTTTCATTTAAAATCAAACTACACCAGTACTCTGGCATGGATTATATTCTTACAGCTCGGCCATGCAAGGCAGTAAAAAGAGAATATTAGTCTTTTCTTTTTTTAAATCATCGCACACACAAATAACCAGTAAACACAAATCGTTGCTTTAAAAGCAAAAAATACATGTAAGCATGGCTTTAAATAAAAAGAGGACAGGGGCTTATAACACAGGCCTGCAGATTTAGGTCAGCCTAAAATGTCTTTCAAGGTGGGGTTTATCCTAGAATGCAACACCGGTTACGTCCATCTTCCTTTAAGACTGGAGCCATAAAGTCTAGAAATCAGAGCTGCAGTTTATATACAGCCATTTTATATGGCGACAGACCTGCAGCAGCCTGGCTGAAATGAATGAGATTATCCATTAACCCCACCGGATTATTTCCAGTCAGGCCTGCTCTTTATTATCTTTCCCTCATATTATTATTCACATAAAATCCAAATTTAGGTGCCAAAAGATGTTCCTTTATTAAATGTTACGAATATTTATTAAATGCTAGAAATGTAGTGAAAAGCCCACAGAGTCAAAGTGCCTCTCTGTTTATCTCTGACTTTGCCAGCACAAACATACACAAAGCCACTCACCCAACAATCGGCATCAAAGTAAACAAATGAACTGTGGCTTCCATTTATCAAACCTCTGTAATGTTTCCACAACATGTGTCCAAGGTTTATCAAATTTAATTTGGCTCATAGAGGTATAATCTATATCTGAAATTGAATCGCGATTATAAAAATTAGTGGTTCACAAACAGTTTGGAGATCTTTGAGATTTTATTTCTTCGTGCGCATTAGACATGCCCATTACTTGCAAAACTGCGACCTGAGAACTGCTGAACTTAATATTCAAAGAAAAGAAACTGCTTCTGTAAAATTTCCAGCAATGTTCTTATTATATTATAGCTTAAAATAAAACGTCTTCAGATCAGTGATATTCAAACTGAAATGATTCCTGATGAGAAAAATAGTTTCTGAAATTTAAGGCAAAAAGAGAAAAAAATCCCTGTCATTGTAAAATGAATATGACATGTCTGTTCCTACCTTACAATTCAATCCTGAGGTGGTGACATATTTTAAAGCGGCTGATCGTCGAGTCAAACTTCTTTTATACGTCGATTAACGGCAATGACATTGATCTGAGGAGCGCCACCTAGTGGGCAAAGACAACAGGCCCACACTGAAACATGACACAAACAGAATATTCCTACCACTGCAAGATGCTGATACAAATGATGCCGGAAGGGTCCGTGAGCACAAGTTTCAATGCTCCCAGCCGTTGTTTTTCGGGCCCTTAGTCACAGTTAATAACCTTGGTCTCAGACGCTTTATTGCACTACACTCCAAACGCTCCAGACGAATCCGCGTTTTATGGCCAAGTTACTGGAGCAACTGGGAGGATGTGCAGCAATCAAAGCAGCATTCCTGGGAGCTCACAGGATGCACGGTATAAGGAAGGCACCAGGACCCTTATTAGCTTATGACAGGCCATTCAACTTGTTTTCAGGGGTCTGGTCGTGAATACAAAATCACCTGAAACGCATTTTTAACCATCTTTTTGCGTGCAGCCACCTGCATTCGCAGGTTAAATTCCCAATTTGTGCATGAATAAACAGATGTGTGCATCATGCAGGCTCTTTGGATTAAATCATTCCATTTAATAAATGAATAACGATACTGTTGGTGAAGGTGTAGCAATCTGGGGTTTGTCCATGTCTTTATTTACCCCATGCGATACTGCTGCTTGATTTGAGACAGGTTGATTTTAACCTCCAGTATCCAACTTCCACCTTCGTGGGGACATGAGATAGCAAATTGATTTGTTTTTTAGATCTGCATGCATTAAAACAAGAGTCGGGATCTTTCCAGTTCGCCCTAACAGGCATGTCAGGTCAAAAAAAATCCCTCTTTCCACATCCCCCCAGAAATGAATGAACGCCTTGTAATGGATATCTAATAATAACTACAGCGGATCTTATTTCCAGCAATGGGGGAATAAAAAGCATCAGACCTTCGTATCACGCATCTGATACGATCCACGTGCTGGCATATAAAACAAAACATGGGATTAAGTTTCTTTTGGGGGTTTTGCTCTTTTATCAGCGGTTTGCCGTTTGGGTGAAGTTGGAGAATAATCCAACTTTACGACCAAGGGCTCAACAAAGCGCTTACAGAGGGTCAAGCACAGATGTTAAATATCAGTGAATCTGAGACTTAACTGCATCAGAGGAGCAAATTTGGATCAGATGATAACCTAACTCATTCTACAACTATGCAACACCATAACAAGCATTTTGGAGCAGCTGATCACTACCCAACAGTGTCAAACAAAAAAAAAACACAAAATGCTGTTAGGTCTTCAGATGTGTATTTGCACATAAGAGATAATAATACGAGAAAGACGGGAAAGCGAACGGCAATCTAAAGTCAAAGTTTCTCCCCAAAGAGGCTGCGTGTGCGCGCTAAATTGGGGAAATAAAGTTTCATTAAAGGGGACAGAAAGATTTTTTTAATGCAAGACAATACATGTAAGTGCGCAAAAATTGGGGGAAACATAGTTTAATTTTATGGTGGAAAAAAGAGGCGCTTTTGAAAATACTTCTCGGTGTGTGTTATTAAACAACATGAAGGGGATTGAGACAGATCTGGTTTTGTGCGTAAGCACCCCATACACGCAACCATTTAACTTTAACATTTGAAAATTGTTGTCAATCCTAATAATAATTATAATAATAATAATAATAATAATAATAATAATAACAGAGAAAATTGTGTTTAATTACAAAATGGAGTATAAATAATTCTTTATGGAGTCTGGCACATTAAAAACTCGTCATCCTGTCCAGGTAATGATATAGATGTGTATATGAGGGGGTTGCATGTCCGCAGTCTTTGTTCAGTTTTTATAGCAAGGGGTTTGTGGTGTAGTACTGTAAACGGTCTCTGTTCAGCTTCTTCTCTTTCATCCTTCTGTTTTGAAACCAAATTTTGACCTGGCGATCTGTCAGATTGAGCATCCGCGAAAGCTGCAGACGCTTCTCTTTGTTGATGTAAACACTGAAGAAGAACTCCCTCTCTAGTTCCCTGATCTGATACTTGGAGTATGGACATCTCTTCTTGCGCGTCCTCTGGCCACCTGGAACACAATGAAAGACAAAGTTCATTTCATCAGATTAATACAGACCCTTTGCAACAGCTTGAAATCTCCAGTCTATTTCTCGCTGTTAAGCAGCAGTTGGTGGTCTACGTGCGCTTTGGAGTTCAAGTGTTTCCCCCAGCACTCAGGCCTACAGGATCAAGATCTGTAAACAAAGACTGGGATTGATAGTAAAACATGCTGGGTATTAAAGATCGTGAGTAGGAAGCTGTGAAAACGCACTAAAATCAGTTTTTTAAAAAGGGGGCAAAAACCACATTGGTTGTTTTGGTAGCATTGAGGGCACAGGCCTAAACCACACATGGGAGTATCATATAGCTGATATTCCTTTACTGTTCGCTATTGATCTCACTGTGGGTAAAGAGTTGTTGTTTTAGCTTTCGTAATGTAAATTCTGTCATGGGAAGCAGCTGGCGCGTTAAATCTCCGCAAATCCACTGAATTTGTAAATATTTACCCAAAGAAGCGGGGTTAAGTCTAAACTCATCTCCAAAGTCAGATTTAAGCGATCAGCAGTAGACCTGCACGAAATAAACTAGAATGCTAAATATAAAATTATTTAAACATTACTTATGGTCAGTTGGATGCACATATAGAAGAACCATGTTGTGGGTAAAACGTCTAAGTTGGTGTTAGCCTGTACTGTCAGTAGTATTTTATTTGAAAAAAATTTGGCATATAAACGTTTTACATGGCAATTATTAAAGGCTATACAAGCACACAAATGAAGAAAAACTAGAGATCATGTTGGAAATCTTGAAGACAAGCTTAACGCCAAAGTCTTCACGGCCAATTTCAATCCCAAGCACGTGATCTTGTCGTTTATAACACAGTTTTGTTGTAGGGTAAATCTGCAGGCCCTCCATAAACGTTACGTGCTTATAAAACTGCATATAAAAAGCTTTAAGAGCAACGCGTTAGATTTTTCTCCGTGCATTAAGCAGGTTCACTCACTGCTGGGTTTGCTCTGTTTCTCCTCGCTGTGGCCGGAGGACGACTTGGGGCTGCAGCTCTCCACTGTGTCGGAGCCCGGGTGCGCAGGAGCGGGGCTTGCTTTGGAGTGTCTGTCCGCGTGTGTTGCGTGTGCTGTCGGCGTTGCGCTATTCTCTACGTTCCCATAGGCGGTGTCGAAGAACTGATCAAACGCCTGCGGCAGGACCCCGTTTCTGCCAACGCTGCCATAGAAGCTGGTCGTCGGATTGGAGGAGCCGGAGTGGCTGGCGCTGGAGCTGCCTTTCACCAGGATCTCTCCCCCCCGAGACGTCGGGCTTGTCCAGCTGTCCCTGTGCACGATGTCCTCAGCATAGCAGTGTGACAGGCTCCCCCTGCTGTGGTGCCATTTACTTGAAGTATCAATGCCATAGTCTCTGAAAGCCACATCTCTCACGGATGGAACCTGTGGCAGAGCTGAGGACTGGTAGGAGTATGTCATGGGGCAAGAGGACTGGCTCTGGGTTAAATAATGAGGGAGACCCGAGAACTCTGCTCCGGAGACGTAGTAAGTGCAACTCGGTAAATACATATTAGAGCCAGAGATCCGCTCATCAAAATCCATATTCAGCTGTCGAAAACGTCCTATAATAATCCTCGCATAGTTCCTCCGCGACGCTGCGCTCCAGTCACTTTGAGGCAGACTGGTGGAGCAGAAATCCTTAGACGTACAAGCTGACGTGGGGATCCATCTCTATCCATTCCTGAGGGCCAAAGCCATGTGACCACTGGCACAAAATGACAGATAGCCTACGTCTAACGTGTAGGCTATATGAGTGAAACAGCTTATGAAATCGACCTTTGGCTGTATGGAAAAGGAAAAATACTGAAACGGAATATTGCTCAGAACCATTATGGATATACTGAACGTGCTAAACACCGATTTTCACTGCAGAGCGCCTTTGGGTTTATCTGGCTTGAGGCTACAGGCCTATTTCTTCCAAACATTACATTACAAAAACCGAGAATTACATTCAATTTCAAGCACGCCAAGCACAACCTGCATTTTTTTTTATCTTTAAGCTTGTTTTTGAACCTAACACTCACCTTAACCCTAACCTCCGCAGAAGTGAAGATCACGCTTTCCACCGTGTCAGGAACAGGATACAAACTGGTTTATGCGCGCAAGAGTTCAACTTTGAAGCACAGATGACAGCATTTAGGCCACAACAGATGATCTGTTTGCTGAGTTTGATATGACAGATCATAGTTAAAAAAAAAAATTGAGCAGCCACAAGTATGTGAATTTACGCCTAAAAATGTAACTATTCCTAGTCTGGGAATTTAATATAGGTCCTCAATGTAGTCTATAGAACAATCAAGTCTACTACTGCGGAGCAATACGAGTCATGCTGCGCTGTTTTTTTCGTGCATCAACTCAAATTCACCCCCTGGAACAACATGTTGCTTGGATCAACATTTTAAGATCATAAAAGTATACCAACTAAAGCATAAAACCACATTATTTCCAAAACGGTGCTGAACTGCGTGTGTCTTTTGCGTAAAAGTTGAAAGGGCTCCTTTCTCACCACCTGCTGGGAAGATTCCCTTTAAATAAAAATTAAAAGAATATATATATATATATATATATATATACTTAGTCACAGTAAAGCACGAGTTTGACATTCAGTGTAGACATTTAATGTGGATATATACGTTTTCATGAGCTATGAATAATAGAGGTATTTGTCGAAGGGGCTCCAGTCATTGCATCGCTTGTTCTCTCATTGCAACGCCCAATATAAACCTTTGGACACGGGCGATTTCCTGCACTCCAACCCATTTTCATTTGTCATCACTGTTGACTAAGTGGGCACATGTGTCACATATCACTAAACCTGTTATGCAGCCAATTTTAGATTTTAGTCCAAATATATCAAAGCCTGTGAATTTGTCATCTGCAGGGAAGCATTAAGAGACTCTAATATTTCATTCTACCACGTGGTTGGTTGTTTGATTTGAACCTAGTGAGCTTCATTGAACTCTGGGCGTTATTAAGGTGAAAATACTCATTCGCAATTAAACTGGTCTCGAATGAAAAAGTGTGACCCAGTTTGAATTCCTTGCGCATTCTTCTGCCAGTTATATTCAGACTAGCATCTGCATTTTAACCGAGCCTGCAGGTGTGAACTCAGTTGTGTATTACACATCCTTATCTTATATTATTTTTAAATAGATACCACCGTAAAAAAAAAAATGAGATGGCCTATACGGATAAACCTGAGCCTTTAAATATCAATTCATACATTAACTCATATAGGAAGGTTTCATTAGTGGGTGTGTAGTCTGCATTTAAACAAGAGTGGACTTCTAGGTGTTTATCATCAAAAGGAAAATAAATCCGCAGCATAAACACCATATTTAACTATGATAAAAAAAACTGTTTTTTTTTCTCTGTAAAGCCAGTGTAATCGAAAAACCAATCTTTACTTAAAAGTTAAAAAATGTGTCGTGTCAGCATAAAAGACGGGTAAGTAAAAGTATATTAAAATATTTTCCTCGGGTCCCCCGGCCTCCTCCCACAGTCCAAAAACATGTATGTCGGGCTGATTCTAAATCAGCCATGGATGACAGGTAGCATGACCAGCGCCACATACATGCAAGTACATATATGTATTTATTTTTCTGTTGTTTTTTTATATTGCTCAGAAAATCAGAAAAACGTAAAAGTTGGCTCAGGTAAGAGGGAAAAAAATAGATATTCAATACACTGAATATTCATGGGGAATTCATTTACATGCTGTAACGAGTGAGCTGAAATATGGATGATGGATGATTTAAAAATAAATAAAAATAGTTTCCTCAGTTTCACGTTTAATACTCTTCCTGCTTCCTGTGTTCATTTTATCAAACGTAAAGTCATCAGGTAATACTTAAATATTACTGGTAATCCTTACCAGATGTCGATATATAACAGGTTTGCTTTTTAGCAACAAATAAAAAATGCAATTTGCGTGCGTATCAGTGTTTCTACAATACGACAAGTGTTATGTTTAAACATTGTGAAATTAATATAGAGTTTATTTTTCTATAAAGGATTCATGGTAAATCGTTCAGACAGTGAGCACAGGTTTCGAAGCTGTGTTTTGAAAGTTGTTGGTGGTGTGGGGGGTCAGGCTTGAGTCAGGGACTTACCTTCAAAGAAAATAATTCAATAGGAAACCACACGACAAAGACGTTTTCCCTCTACTTCTACTTTTTTGATAGGTATTGATTCGAAGGAGGCATAAAAACTGCCTACTTCTCAAGGGTTTGTGTTTTTATGAGACTTCAGCATGGAAAAGGGTGGGAGTATTAAATATCAGAGTGATTTGAAGGACAGACGTATTTTCAAGCTGGCCAAACATTACCCTATAGGATTACTGATTGATAATCACCCATTTTTAGTTGGTAACCCTCTAAGGAGTTGTCATGAGACAACCATGGTAACTGTAAATGTACTATCAAAGGACTCATGCAGTAATATTTACATTGCTGTAGTAAATAAGAGAAAACTACAATGTAATTTTTTGGTGTAATTAAAGTTTTAAAAAGGTGAACAGAAACCTGAAACGTGAAGGAGTCTGACAGCAGCAATCTGTAGGGAAACAACTCAATAAAAGCTTTAATTTTCTTTTAAACAATCCTGTATATTCTGTACATTTTCTAAAAAATAGTGTTACACTTTATTATACTACCATCTATGCTTATTGTCTATTTATGGCTGGGTCACTTTGTAACTGGAAGCAGATACAAAAACACATTTCCCTGTAGAGTGTATATGTTTGTGCATGTGACAAATAAAGCTTATCTTGACAAAACTTTCCAGGTTCAAAAATGAAACTGTGTTCATCTAACAGCTGAAGACTGCAGTTTATGTGCTTAAATCAGTCACACATGAATGACTTGAATATTTAAGTTTTTAAATGTGAATATCCACTGCTATCTTCGGGTTAGACAAATGCATGCTTCCTGTGGATTTGATCCAGTATTGGGTGGGTTTAGGCGTGATTGCATGTCTGATTAGGCTATGCTGTTTGTCAAACAAGCAAACTATTCAAAGCTGGGAGTAGATCAGTCTGAAAACAGTCAGCTCTTGTCAGATGTTCTTGTTTGTTTGTGCATGCCAGAGTTTTGTTTTCAGCTGCAACAAATGAATTGTTCCTGTCTGAAGGTCATTGCACAACCTTCAAAGCCATCCCCCAATCAGACAGATACAAAACATAAGACTGCCAAAGTCCAGCAGTAAACACAGGAATTTGTATAGCATATCATTGAGGTGGCTCTGTGAATTAGACTACATTTCTCCCTTCCTCTTATTATTTTAGCCTTTAAGGGTAGGCTACATATTTTTCGGCTATCATAAATTTTATTGGCTCCATTTTGCTCCTTAGCAAATGGTAACACATTTAATAAAAGTGTAAATGTTAACAACCGTTAAAATCAAACAACTATAAAACAGTGTTGCTATTTTCTCTCTTTTACTGATCAGTGCCACAGCAGGCTTCAGGCCTGCAGCATACACAACGCTTTGGAGTGTGATGCATTTACCTGCGTGGCTGTTAGGGGGAGCAATGACCCAAACCATTAAGAAGGAGGCCCGCAGTTGTAGAGAATCCACACAGAGCCCATCTCATGGTGGAAGAATATTTAAACCAACCTTCATTATGGCCAAGTGAGAGTTTGCTTGTAAGCAGCTAAAAAACAAGATTCAAGAAACCATTTCTAGATTTCAAAAATAATGAGCGGTGTTAGAAAGTATCCAGGCTAAACCCTGGCCTTGAACAAGCTATTGTTAGACACACTGGACCGCACACTGGGACTGAGCGGAGAGGGTCAAACTCACCAGAGGGTGCTGCCTGGCTACTGTCAAAAATGCTCCTTTTTATGGCACAGGTCCAGCCTTCAAATACAGCCTTCAAATACAGCCGGGCAGGAAAAAAGAAAGCATCTTCACGGAGACATTTTCGCATGATTCCATCACACATCCTGTATTTTTACAGAAAAGGTCATATTCTACATCAACTGTGTTGCCCAAATATTAAATGTGCCTTTTTGCCTACCGTTGCAGTGCCTTAAGTTTATCTCATTTGGAAATGTGATGAAATATCATGGCTCACAGAAGACCATAATCCAGTTAGGTGGAATACTTTTATCGAGAATTTGGGGAGAAGGAAGGACATAAGCGTTAACAGGCTGGTTCATTACACACTTTTAATCGATGATTTTCAAGTAAAAATATTTCTGGATTACACCCATGTTGTATATGTAGAGTATTTTCAGCGTGGACGATTTCGTTTGAAATGAATAAGCTGCTCATTATTAAATCCGCAGACTATTCAAAACTAAGGCTCCATTTTAATAGACGTGACTTTCAAGGACCAAACAAACGTATTTTCTAAAAAGCAAACATATAGAATACAGTTTAATATAAACGGATATGATGGGTTGTTGAGAAATGAAATAAAACGAAAAGTTAAATAGTACTAAAACAAAAATGTTCAAGAATAATCTTTGAAGAACCTGGAACTGATAAAATGATCATATAGGCTCATTTGCTGCTGTTTTAGTACTGAAAAGGAAAAAACAAAATACTAAACATCTGCATATGATTACAATGTTTACCATCGTTTTTAATTACTTTAATTGGGAATTCATAACTATCAAATCTGTCCTCACAAAAAAGTTTTGTAATATTCCCATATTTGCACAATATGTGCAATACGTGCTAAAAGAAGACACTGAAGCTGTTGATAAAACCAAGCTTGAAGAATAAAGTTGAGCTCTTACCTTAAATGTCCTAGCTGGCATATTAATAATAAAAATAAGCAGGTTCACCGGCAATATGGATCTCCTTTTTCTCTCACACACACTTACTCACTACTTGTGTCCAGAGTAGACAGATGTGAAGACAAATGTCTGTATTCAATGAGCTGACGCGCTGTGCTGACACAGCGTCGCCACTAGATGGCGACATAAACTCTCTTAATGGCACAAGCGTAGAGGTCCACGAGAAGACGCTCTCTCCTCCAAGGCCTGCTGGCCTACATAAACCATCACCGCTGTAGGGAATATATAACAGCCATTTGAAAATGAAATTTAACATGAGTTGGTTGCATTTGCAAAACTGACTCCAGAACGACCTGTCAAACCGGAATAAAAATGAAAAATGAAAATGACAAGATCACACCGAGTCTCTCAAACATTTATTGTCAAAAACTTTGGCTATTGCAGTCAAAAATCGGAGAATAGATGTTGCAGTCATAGTATTTACATGTATAAATATGCCTATATTTTCGGTACTTTTTTTTTGGCGAAATCTTTCTTGAAAGACAGCCAATTATTGTAGGCTGTCAACTCTTTGACAGGCGAATTATTTAGAGCAACAAAGACCCTCAGGAAAAAAAGGCAGTGGTGTGGACAAAGTGTGTGCCAGTACTGAAATGCAGAAGCTAGTTTCAAGTTTGATAACACTTAATCAGCTACTGGCTGATACTAAAAGATAAAGATTTATTTCAGTAAATAATTGGCTATTTAAGCTTAAAGTTTATTTTTCAAACTGCCAAAATTCAGAAGTTGGTTTGAAGAATTTAAGTCTGTGATTAACACTTGTAGTTGACTGTTATTTGAACCCTTTGTTTGCATGTAATGACTTTTTTGTTTACCACTGCATCACTGTGTAAAGGAGGGTTTTCATCAGAAGTGATTCCACGCGCTTCAGCCTTGATTTCACTGTTTTTTATTAAGCAGAAGAAAGGCGCGTGATTGGACAGCGTGCATTTCTTTTTTCTTTTCTTTTTTTTATTTAAAAAAAGCAGAATGTCTTATCGTTTGGTTAATAATGTCAAAGCATCCCCAGCGTTTTCCAAACCATTTCCGATCTTCTGTCAACAGGCCGTACAGACTGGTTCCAATTATAACAAGACAAGGAAATGTGCAGGACAAAACAGAGCCTCTCAGGCAGCAACGAACCCGTTCATACAGTAATAAATTATAGCACAGTTTTTTGGATTAAGGAGCATCCGTGTCCGCCTTCCACCATCTCCAGAGCTAACTGGAACTCTTGAATTTATTGACGATTTTTTTCTCTTTTACGCGCCTGTTTTGAAACCAGATTGTCACTTGTCTCTCTGTCAGATTTGTCTGCGCAGATATCCTTCTCCTTTTGTCTTTGGTGATGAATTTATTGGCGGCATACTCTCTTTCCAGTTCTTTCAGCTGCACCTTGGTGTATGGCACACGCTTCTTTCTCCCACGACGGACAGAACTGTCTCCACCAGATATAGTTTCTGGAGGAAGGGGGGGATAAAAAAGGCATTTCATTTAATTAATCTGCAGGACTGAAGACGACAAGCAAAAACATTTTCAACTAACTTTTTTTTCCCAAACGCAAAAAGAAGAGGGGGAAAAACAGCTGCATGCACAAGCAAGTTTAATTACACGTTCTGATAAACGCTGCATATTTCTGCGCGAATTAAAAAGAAAGCTTTAAATACCTTGTAAAGTGGACTTCCACAGAGGATTTGACTGTGGTTGCTCTTTGGTGCAGTAAACTTGACCACTCCAGCCATTGGTGATGGCCCATGGTTGGTAGGGCTCCATGGGCAACAGAGACTCGTGTCTTGGCTCAGATGGGGCACTCAGCGCAGGTACGACAGGGACGTCCAAGTAGCTGG
>VUQH01042329.1:0-12459 GCA_015106775.1 Etroplus canarensis | reverse complement strand
CAAGTAGCTGGGTTGGTAAGGGCCAGAGGAATACCCCTGATAAAACGCAAATTCTTTCGCCCTAGAGGAGAACTCCTCGCCAGAGACCGACGAGTCCATGTATTTATCGCCATAACCAGAAGGCTGTGCGCAAGCCTTAACACTGCCGTGTGACATCCTGCATGGGTAATAGCTGCTGCCAAAATATCCATAGGGCAAAGATGCATTGGGCGAGCTCTGAGTGGCAGAACAGGGACTGCATTGTTTTCCAGGCTCCCCCATGCCAGAGACTGGCACCTCACTCGCAGTGTAGGTGGCGCTGGGCGCCAGCGAGGTTGGATGCGCTAACAGATTCCTGCACTGATTTGCAGCAAAATTGCCTCCAGTAAATCCTTCCATGTTCTTGCTTCTCTCGTCCAAGCCGTTCTCGTACAGAAACATCACCGGGTCAATCCAGTGCGAGTGGAGGAGTAATGAGGCGGTCATAGCATTCCCTACATTGAGACGACCAACTCTATTTCAAAATCCCCTCGACTGAGCACAGACAGGGACTCGGGCAGAGTAACGATACCAACACGCCTGAGTACGTAAAGATCGTAAGGTTATTGGCCGGGGCCAAACACGTGATATGCAAAGGAGACGATAAAACGTCTTGACTTGAGATAATGCACGTCAGGCTGTGTGTTTGTGAAGATACTGTGCCATCAGGGCACCCCTGTATTTATGGCAAGAAGATCTGTAGGTGTTTTCTTCCTCTCTGAAAACATTTTGGGGTGAAACTGGTGTGGAGGCTGCAAAACAGTTAGGTTTGACGAACTGTGTAATACATGGCTTGAGACAAACAATAAGTGATTATGGTGTTTTTTTTTCTGCTGATTTTTACGCACATGCGGCAGTACAATCAGGCATGCTCTAATGATAAAGAAAACATTATTTCAAATGTCTAGATTCGATTTTTTTTATCTGATGAGTAAATATTACAACTTTTAATGAGGTTTAAGTAAAAAGTGCAGATTTTTTTGCCAAACCTGCCATCATAAAATGAAACCCCCTAACTGACTTGTTGGATTTAAATGTTGATTTCAAACCCGTTATTACGCAGGGACGCTTTCCCCCAAAACAAGGAGGCTCTGAAATGCATTTAAGTGTATCTCTTAAGGATACTTTTAAATGCATCTCATGGCAGAATTTGTAAATCAGTCCATCCTCACATTTGGCATATAGATAAGTAAACACAAGTTTACAAAATACAGCAAACAATGCGCAAATCTTCCTCCTGAGACGTGGCTGGAGGCCAAGGTCAAGTTGAAGGTGCAGTCTTGCCAAAGAGGTACTTAAGCCCGAAGATAAAACAGAGCTCAATGCCTGAGACAATATGGACAGACTGTACTCTTTTCAGAACAAGTAATTTGAATTTGCATTGGGCTCTCCCTTTAATAAAAGCTTAGTAATTGAGTAAGAAAAAATGTATAAGCACGAAATGATCCAAATCAAAGCTGATAATGAAAAGTGTTTGCGTCCATGTAGTGTAAAAATTAAAGGGAGCTATTGGAAAATAGAATATGCCTACATTTTTATAGAGTCACAGGTGTTAATAATTTTTCTGTGCTTTAAAACTGTCCTGCATTTGGGAAGATAAACCATAAAAAAGTCCTGCGGTCTGCAGTGCAAGCATCAAAAACTAAATGTTTACAGCTTAGCCTGTGTGTCATTACGGAACAAGAGTGTGAGCCTTAAAAGGTGAATTTGGACTTGAGGGATTTACATACTATTTTGATTTGCGATTTGCATGGCTATTTTAAGTTGAGACCACAAACGCAGAGGAATGTATACCCAACTAAATTTGAGCACCTTTTTATTTTTAATAGAGTTTTCCCACCTTTTGAGGCTGTAAATCTTTATGGCCCAAGTTCATAGCTCGTAGGCAAGAGTGAGTAGTAGTCTAGGCTACATTTCAGGAAAAACTCATAATGTTTTTTTAAATTTTATTTTATCGTTTTGTGTCTGATTTTGTTGTTGTTGTTGTTGTTGTTTATGTTTTCATTGTATTGTGACGATAAATGACCACGAATCTGCTTTTTATTAAATATTGCGCCACGTCGCATTTTGAACCTAAAAAAGCCGCATTTTAAAAGCAGCAGAGCTGCAATGAGTGAGTGCTGCCTCTAAAGGAATCTGTGGCAAGTTGTTCACACATTAGAAGGCGGATGCCTTTCTAAATTGAATATCGCGGCTGGTAGAAATTGGTATTTGAGCAGTTTATTCAACCAAAGTCGATCAATGTCTGGGACAGTTGGTTGCTGGGAAAAGAAGACACCAGTGTGCTCATTTTTAGTAAGAAACACGCACACGCACAGGATACTCTTTTTCTTAATTGCGCACAATCTAACTGAATATTCACCATCAAGATATTTTGCTTGAATTTGTCTAAAAATGAAATAACTGATGACTTTATTACTGAAGGCGGTGCTGGCACGCACGAAGAAATATATAAATGACATATAAAAGAGGACACAAGACTCAAGACAAATTTTCGATTTAATGAAGCTCATGGTGAGTTTGTCATTAAATTAATTTGATTTACCGAAGGAGAATTTAGATTCTTTTTCGCGCTGTTCTCACTGGAAGAGTAAAGCGGATTGGAGCAACTGTGTGTTTGTTTTTTGTTAATTTTATTTTGGAATTTGGGACTAAAAAAAAAACACATTATGAGCATTAGAATAACACATCAGCTTCTTTGGAAACATTCAAGCCCAAGTAACTTTTAGGCACAACCTGAAAGAATGCGCACATCTTTAGGCTGATGCTTCCTGCCGCAAAATTCTTCGCAATGCGTGAATAAACGCAGACCGCGCGTCGCACTGTGTTTGAAAATAAAAACGCAGGCATATTTAATTGATCAAAAATGAAAGATGATGTGCGTGCTGATGCCAGGCTTCGTGCGTCACGGCGCTGAAGGCCTGACACCAAAGTGCTGTTCTGTTTGCAGCACCTATCAACTAGATGACAACACAGCTTTTAGCCTACAGTGCTTAATGGACTTTTTATGGGTTCGTCTTGTGATCGCATGACCTATGGCACCTTGGCCTCTCAGTGGTTCTTGGCAAACTAGATCAGAAACATGCCGTCCCCCTGGTCTGGGGATAGCAGAGAGGGGCAGATCCCCGAACTAATGAGGCGGGCCACATGGTGTAACAGACTGCAACCTGGTGTTTGTAGACTCACTGCGCAAAAAATATTACATTATTAGAGTGCGGGGTAGGAAAAGCTATCCTTAGTTCGCGCCGCATCCCGTCACTGCATCTGCTCGGCAGGGGAGCTTCCCATTGCAGCTGTTTGTTCAAAATTTTATCGTGACTACTAATTCAGCGAGACACACGATACCAGCTAACATTTGGGAACTATTTAACTTACTAGTGCTCTAAGGCATGGGGCGAAAATTACGCACTGCCAGTCTAACTAGGCGCTGCACAATGTATTTAAATCTTAAATTGCCATCTCCTTCACATCTTTCTTTCTGAGTGTCTGAAGTTTGATTGTATTTAACTGCCAGTTTGTGGACTGCATGCATTTGGTTATTTAAGCTGTTTTCAGGCAAAACTCAGCACATCTTATTGCCATTATTCCTAAGTAGTCAGCATTCAAGGCAATGGTTCATTTAAAAATCTATTACAATTTCAGTCAAACCTTAAGTGAACGTCCCAAATCAACAGAGGAGCAAACTTGTCAATTAACTGTGCACAAAGTTGGAGACTCAAATGTTTCTTTTATTTTTTTAACAGGATATGATATGACACTCAAATAACAATACCAATGTCAAATGAAACAACCCCTATGAACAGAAAAAACTGCAACATAAAGAAATCGCAAACAATAGATAAATGTGGAGAGCAAACTGTATGTGTAGTTGTCTGCTTTTGACAATTTGTATTGAGTCCGCTAAATTTTAGATGTTCTGCGTAGCTGAAAATTCAACTGCTTGTAAAAATGAAGGGAGTGTTTTATTACAAAAAGCCTAGACCTTACAGGATAAATGATTTCCTGATAGGAGAGAAGTTCTCATTTTATCTGCCACACTGTTGGAGCTCCGAGGGCTTCATGTTTTTCACAACTTTGAAAAAAAAAAAGTCCTGGCTAAATGCACCCTAACTAGGCTATGTTAGTCTTGTGCAGAGTCAGGCATTGCAAGGCTGTGGACGGGGTGGAGGCTGACTTTACTGGCCCTCCTCCTCACGCAGGAACTGGAACACTGAGGAGAAATCTTTATTGGCATAACCGCGTGCACACATCATACGGTAGATCTGATGGGCTAAGGAGCCGAGCAGGACAGGAGTCTTTGTACTGGTGGCTGTATTCTGTGCGAGGCCCAAGTCCTGGAAAAGAAAAGCAAAAAACAAACAAATAAATAAAAACAAAACAAAGATTAGAAATACCAACAAAGCTGAAAATTAAACTCTAAAGCCAAAACCACAAGTCTGAACATCGCAGAAAATTTTCACTATGATGAAATAATATAGGATTGATCCCTTTTAAATAGGATGTAAACAACAGTTCACTGGATTATTTTAAGTGTTATGACTAAGATAGAAACTCATATTTTGAAACTCTATCATAAATGTCCCTGTCAAATAAACAGCATATGGCAGGAGTACTGGACTGGTTCATGCTGAAGATGAATCAAATACACTACATGAATAAGAAAACCAGTTATCTAAAAATAATGGTGCTACTAGTAATACCGTCAGGAAATACTATTAGTGTAAAATATATTTTATTCATCATATTTGTGATGCTGAGGGTTATAAATTGACCTTAGCCATCAGCTGGGTGCCAAAGCCTCCCTGGTAGTTATTCCCAGAGGGGACTCCCTCCATGACTCCTGGCACAGGGTTGTAGGTGTCGCTAGACCAACATCGACCTGAACTCATGTTCAGGATTTGGGCCAAAAGTTTGGGATCAAGACCAAGTCTGTGAATTGAAACCAAACATTATATTGCAGCTTCATGTCATTACTTGTTATTCATTTCCTGCAATCCTGACTAAGACGGTGTTTTCACCTGATTCCCAAGTTCATTGTCTCTGATGTCCCGATCATTCCAATAGCTAAAAGCATATTATTGCAGATTTTGGCAGCCTGTAAAAAGATCGTAATGCATTAGGTTACTTCAAATGTTATCGCTATTGCGCTTCTTATTTCATTAAACAGTTGACTAAGATGCAAAAAAGAAAAAATGCTAATCCAAATCATAAATACATCCTGACATTTCCTGGCTAATATTACATATTGGCTCAGACCTGTCCAGTTCCAACTTGACCGCAGTAGATCACATTAGCTCCCATGCAGCTGAGGAGTTCTTTAGCTGCAGTAAATTCTTCTTCTGCTCCTCCAACCATGAAAGTCAGTTTACCCGAGCTGGCAGCACCCACACCTGAGAAAGGGAAACCAAAAATTCTGTACAATATCTGGTATATAGTGCTACATTTTCCTAAAGGTTCATTAGTTTTATGAAGTTAAGACATGAAAAACTGAAGGCAATTGTGTTAACCTGTGTTAAATCACAGTGTCCTATCTCATGTGCTACATGTTCAGCATATTGTGGAAATATATACTCAGAAAAGCTCACATTCTTAATTAGTGCATTTTAATTTTCTCACTACCTTTAATGTACCTGTCTGACAAAGCTTTCATTAGTACATCCAGGTGCAGGACCACCAGAATATCTTAGTGTGATACAGCAGGAAAATTATGAAATAAACAAAATGTTAGATGTCTGTTGTCTACTTTTATCCTTCTCCACTCTCAGTTTTCTGTCTGCCCTCATTAAAATCCTCCCAAAAAGAAAAATAGCACTTCAAATTGTAATTACATGAATAAATACAATATAAATGTAGTTATGGAGTAAAAAAATGGGTGCATTTCATTGAGTAGTTTGGGACTTTACTTTGGGGCTCTCCACCTGCAAATTCAGGGTACCTAATTGCTAAATCAAACCCACAAGCTTATACAAATGCGAAAACAATATTGCATATGAGGTTAAAAACAGAATTTAAAAAAATATAATTTAAATAACAAAAAAATGAGAGTTAGTGGAGAAATTGAGGTGATGTACAACAAATGGAAGAGGTAGTTATTCGTGTATTACAAGCAGGTCAATTGTAGATAAACTTTTCTTCTTTTCTCACACTGTCGGTCAACCTCTGCCTAACTTCAGAAACAGCTGTTTCTGGATTTATCAGTACGTTACCATGCATTCAGGTTCATATGGGGTTAAAGGCTTGGCAATGTATAATAACCAGCTGCAAGCCACATGGGTGCCAAGAAATTAACCAACACAGTCTTATAATTAATCCTAAAGTTTACAGGAAGCCAACAGAGAAGGGCTTAGACGGGTGTAATATGTGACTCCTTAATCCTCCTGAGCAGTCTGCCTGAAGCATTTTGAATTAATAGGCATCTAGAAAGATCACTTGGGGTTGTGACAGTCAAGCTGAGAAACAAGAATTGCTTGATAAATGGCTTTAAAATGCATCCTGAATAGAGATGCATAAAAAACTGTTATTTGTAAACAAAAGATTTAAGCACATTAACAGAGAGGCTCTCTGTGTTGGTCACAGGAACAACACAGAAAGTGTTTCAAACTCTCAAGCAACCAAGGCAATATAAAATATAACAAGTAGCTGTGTTGGAAGAGATAACCACAACTTCTGATTACCTATATAGATATCCAGAAAGTAGCTGTCAAGAAAACCAAAATTGTGTCATCTGCAGAACACTAAAAACTGTACGACTTCCAGAAAAACAGCATAGAAACTTTATTTGAGTAATTACAAATGTGGCCAAGCTTTTGGATCTTTTAACAATTTCTTATAGTACTGGATGTATTTATAATTTAAATCATTTAAATATTGCCATAGAACTTACTCCATGGCAAATCAACTTATCTAGTTCATGATTTAAAAAGAGACAAAAGTGGATTAATCTTATAAGTAGGACAATCAGAGCGACAAGAGTCTATTTTAACTTTGGTTGGGTGTCTATTTTAAAATAGACACCCAACCAAAGTTAAAATAAAAAGTAAAAATCTGTTAGAAACAGGTTATTAAGTCATTATATTCTCCAGTAAAAGCATTCCTTTTAGAGTGCTAACAGATGCATCTTGGAGTAAGAAAAGAGACTGAAAACTACAGTAGAAATGTCCCATGAGGCTGTAGACAACTGCCTATTTTGGAAAATTTATTGCACACTAAGTTTTTAACTATTATTCCAAATAGGACACTATTTTATATTTAATACATGTCATGTAAGCAGAATCTTCTGTTTGGGTACTCCACACTGGAGCTTATTTGGGATATAGACGTGGGATTTTGTTGCCATCATTTAGGTTTTGGGAGCATGTGTAGATTGCATTTGGAATGTGTGTTCAATCAGTGTTTTTAACCACAGTTTGTGACACACAGCTTCTTGTTTGTTTATAGTCACCCTGTACACAAACCAAGTAGCCAGCAGTTTGCAAGGCTGGAGTGGACACGGAATCCAAATCTGACATTTTTGTGCAATTTAATCCAATTATTTCCCCAAAATCATTTAGGAAATCTGCTGCCATTCCATATCACAGATATTCCAAACTGAATTCTGCCTTGTGAGTTGACCAGTTTTTGACACATTTTTTTTCTTAATCAGTCTCTAGTTCTCTTATTTCCATATACTACTGTGGCCTTTAATACTGCATGAAGTCTGAAAAAAATAAGTAAAAGCTTGCTGGTTTCTCAATTGGTCTTTACATTTATTCACTAAGAAACAACATTAAGACACATGCTGACTCAATTATTTTACGTCTCTGTGTGCTTTTTAGTTAAAGCTTTAACTACACTGCAACTGTACTTCTTTTTATGTCCTCCTGACAGAATGAGAGATGTTCAGTTCATTTAGGAGCTAAAGCCTGGTGAGTGACGTGCTGTACCAAAAGCATGACATATAGTTCAGATTGCATTGGTTAAACTGCCACCACCACACACAAAAGTTCGAGGCAGAAAGCAGGACAGCTTTAATCCATGTGCACTACAATGGGACGGAAGCATATAAATCACTACTAATCTTTAGAGCCAGTCCATAAAATGGACCAACTTCAACTCAAAGAAAGTGGCTCTCTTGACAGTGATGAGGTCAAGTTCAAACAAGCGGTGTTTCTGTGTGGATCCCCAGGAAAAATCAGAGTGCACACTACAGCTACAAAACATCTGCGAAAGCAGACATTTTAATAATTTAAAATTCAAGGACGATTTAGTTTGTTCCTCCCCTGACTGCAAAGACTTGGGAGAATAATTTTCAAAATTCAAAATTCACATTTTGCGATAACATTGGGTTTGGGGTACTTAGACCTCTGAGAATTAAAAGGGACATATTACGCTCATTTCCAGCTTCATGTTTAGATTCCTGCACTCTGAAGTTGCTTTTCAGAATTCACGGTTAAAAATAATCCATATTCATCTTATACAGGGCCTTGGTGTAGATGCTCAGTTATCATCTGAAGTAAGCTGCTTATACTCCTCTCCCTTTAAGGCCATCCACTATTTACACTCACTTTCCTCTGATTAACTGCCCCTGGCAAACAGAAGGTTTGCACAGTGGGTGGCACTTCTGTGCTCACAGTCAGAGCCATGTACCTGAAATGACCATATTAAAGATATGGCCTTCTGCCAAAAGTAGAAAAAACAGTCTAAAATCAAGTATTTGGAACAGTTTGCAGCTTGAGCTTTTTTGTCACAGAAATTACTTGCATATACACTCACCAGCCACTTTATTAGTTATAGCTTGCTAGGACCAGGTTGAATGCTCTTTTGCCTTCAGAACAATGCAAATTCTTTGTGGCACAGATTCCACAAGGTGCTGGAAACATTCCTCAGAGATTTTGGTCAATATTGACATGATAAAAACATGCAGCTGTTACAGAGTTGTCAATTACACATCCATGATGTAAATTCCCCATTGCACCACATCCCAATGGTGCTCTAACAGATGAAATGTGGTGAATTTGGAGGTCATTTGAAAACAGTGAACTCATTGTCATGTTCAAGAAACCAGTTTAGGATGATTTAAGTTTGGGACATAACACATTATCCTGCTAAAGGCAGCCATCGGAAGATGGGCACACTGTGGTCATAAAGGGATGGACATGGTCAGCAACAATACTCAGGTAGGTTGCGGCACTGAAACAATGCTCAATTGGTACTAAGGTACCCAAAGTGTGCCAAGAAAATAGCCCCCACACCATTACACCACCACCACTAGCCAGAACTGTAGATACAAGGCAAGATGGAGCCATGCTTTCATGTTGTTTACGCCAAATTCTTACCCTACTATTTGAATGTCTCAGTAGAAACAGACACTCTTCAGACCAGAGAGGAGACAACAGAAGATCAGATGTTTTATTTCTGATCTTCTGTTGTCTAATTCTGGCAAACTGTAGCCTCAGTTTCCCGTTCTTAACTGACAGGAATATCACTCGGTGTGGTATTCTAGTGCTGTAACCCACTTGCTTCAAGGTGTGACGTGTTTTGTATTCGCAGATGTTCTTCCGTATACCTTGTGATGAGTGGTTATTTGCATTACTGTTGCCTCCAAATCGACTCAAAGCATTCTGGCCTTTCTCCTCTGACCTCTGGCATCAACAAGGCCTTTTCACCCAGAGAACTGCTGCTCAGTGGATATCTTCTCTTTTTCAGACTATTCTCTGTAAACCCTAGAGATGTTTGTGCAAGAAAATCCTAGTAGATCAGCAGTCTCTGAAATGCTCAGACCAGGCCATCTGGCACCAACAACCATGCCACATTAAAAGTCACTTAAATGACCTTTCATCCCCATCCTGATGCTCAGTTTGAAGTTCAGCAGGTCATATTGTCCTCATGCCTAAAGGCATTGAGTTGTTGCCACGTGAGTGGATGATTAAATATTTGTGTTGATGAGCAGTTGGACAGTTATACTTAATGAAGTGGCCCACTGTTGTTACATTATATAAAATGAAAGGAAAAGTAAGACAGGTCCATGCTAAATTGCAATGCATTCAGCACCCAAGGCAATCAAAAAAAAATGTTCAAAACAGTTCTTGTCCTACATATTTATATTAGTAAGGGCAGAATAAGCCCAGAGCAGCGGGCAGCTTCACAAATAACATCAGGTTGAACTCAAAAATCTGCTCTACTCTATTAGAAATTTTCATCAGGTGGTTAAACTGCTTAATTGTTTTTGCCCTTAAATGTAGTCAGACAACACAGGCACAAACTACTCATAACATTAATATAATAAAAAAAGTTTACCTCCTGATACAGGTGCATCCATAAAAACTGCCCCCATTTTCTCAGCTGCAGCAGCCATGTCTTTTGAAACAGCTGGGTCAATAGTGCTTGAGTCAATGAGTAAGGAGCCTTTCTTTACTTTTCTGTTGATAAAGGTATAGTTTAGTTGAGTCTGAGATAAGGATCAGAGTGTGACATTATCATGCACATGTTCAAAAGAGAAGCAAAAATGTACTTAAGAATGCCATTAGGTCCAGTGTACACATCTATGACATTGGGACTAGAGGGGAGCATGGTGATAATACGGTCAGCCTTATCTGCTACCTCAGCGGGGTTATCCACAATCTGAGAAAAAAACCCACAAAACCACAGCATAAAGAGGCATAGAAAACTTTAGAATAGAAAGATATGCATAAATTCATCTCATCCTACCTGAGCCCCCAGCTCTTGCACTTCCTTGCAGGACTCTGGGAACACATCTGTAGCGATGACTGGGTAACCGTGCTTCAGCAGGTTCTTCGCCATTGGGTTTCCCATATTGCCCAGACCAATAAAACCCACCTGTGTCTTTGACGCCATAGACCTTGTGGAGACTGGAAAACAACCATCAAATGGACTGTCATTGTTAAGTATGCAGGGAATAGATTGCTGCTCCAAAACCTAATAGCCTTGGTCAGGTGCCATTTAAGAATGCAGTTTAAATTGCCTTTTTTGGACCTGGTGTATTTGTCCTCCAGTATCAAAGTCCCCTGATTTAATAACACGCCAGGCCTTTCAGTGTTTACTTAAGTAAAAGAACATACACTCACAACACACAACCTTTTTCCTATGGTGGAAGTCATGACCCAAAAAAAGAACATTATTTCATCTTTAGATTAATATTAAGGACAAAAGATAGTGAGAGAATGCACTAATGTGCTTTGTTTACCAAAATAAATTATCTGTATACTATCTTAAAGAGCACCTGCAACGGGAAAGCTAAAAGATATTGTATTCATATGCTTACATTGTAAGATGTTACAAAGATCCATCCCTCTCTTTCTACACAGCGTTGTAGTAATATTGCATAATGTACCTTGGATTAATAGTCAGGACACCGTAGACGAGACTGACAGTTTTCATCCTGGAGCGATTTGAAATTTTGCTCTTTACTACGAAGCTCCTGCAAACGACTCGACGTCAAAGAAGATTTAATTTTTAACTGAAAAGCCCTTCAAGCAGTTAAGTGCGACTCCCCAGCAGCGGCAGCTAAAAACATTCTAGTGAGAAATTAACTCAAACTTCTCTCTACACATTTCAAGCAAAACCGGTTGTTTTAAACCACAAGGCGCCTCCAGAAGATTATTTTAGATTGTAAAATACACAGGCTTTGCTTAGTGAACTTACCAAATGCAAAGTCAACATGCCTGCAACACCTTCCAACTAGGTACCGAGACCCTCTCAACACAGCAGCCATGCTTCTTTCCTCTTGACCTTACGTGTGACGCGGTAGTGCGTGCGTTACTGACGGCTGATCCCTCCAATCAAGTAACAGCAATGGTAACAGCACGGCCTCCCGGTTTCAGCCACTGAGCTGAAGGGGAGGGTCTGAGCTACATGGTTTCGTATTAATAAAAAAAAAATCTATATATAGATATGTCACGCTATATATAAATAAATATCTATGCGTGTGCGTGTTGATGTTTGTATGCTTTTTAGCAGATGACCAAAACGGGGAGGAAGTAGTAGTCAGGTCCCACACTTCAGAAAATTAATAATAATTCAGGGTAACAAAATACTTTTGGTTAAGTCATAGATTGACTTAAATGAACTTACGTAAACAAGCAAGATTTGCATGTTTTTATTTTATTGAACCACTATTAATAATAGTTTAACCATAAGAACCTGGAGCCATTTTTTCCTTAGGGATTTCATAAGTTAAGGTCAAGCATAAAGGTCAAGCTTTATAAGGAAGATGGGTTCTGCAAGGGTTAATACCTAAATATATTGCTGGTGCTATTTTTAAGCTGTATACTCCATCTGCACCAAAGAGTAAAGCAATTAAATGTGGACTATTGAATATTAGGTCTCTCTCTTCTAAGTCCCTGTTAGTGAATGATTTAATTATTGATCAACGCATTGATTTGTTTTGCCTCACAGAAACCTGGTTACAGCAAGAAGAATACATCAGTTTAAATGAATCAACCC
>VUQH01042328.1:0-15165 GCA_015106775.1 Etroplus canarensis | reverse complement strand
CTTTCCCCCTCTCCCCCTCCTTGGTCTTCGGCCAACAGTAGCATAGTTTCCACCGGCACCCCGTTGGCTAACGGCACTGGAGGCGGTCGTTGTTAACCCGGGCCGCGACCGATCCGGTATGGAAGTCGTGTTATGAATCCGCATATTTGATTTGGCAAAGTTTTTATGCCGGATGCCCTTCTTGACGCAACCCTCACCATTTATCTGGGCTTGGGACCGGCACTAGGAGTACACTGGCTTGTGGGCCCCTGTGGCTGTTTTTTTTTTTTTTTGCTAATTAGTCAGCTGCACTTCTCTGCAATGAGATTAAGAATCAGGTGACTGGGTAGGCCTGTGAAGTCCACAGAATTCACGGCCATGTTAATGAATTTGTGACACAGTGAATTATCGTGATTCGAAGGAGCCACTTGAAGATGGTCAGCAACATTGCTACAGGACTTAGAGCTCTATTAAGGGGGCTGAAAATAACAAGAAACCATTCCCCACTGCATTACACAGCCAGAAGCTTGGACTGTGTCGTGGATTCATTTGATGCCAGTTCTGAGCTGAGGATCTGCAGTCTCAGTTGAAATGAAGAATTGTCAGATCAGGCTAGGTTTTTTGTGTCCTTGGCTGAAAAGCAAAACTGTTCATGGCCTTCTGCTAAGCATGCTGGGAGTCTGGGCTGTTTTCTTTATCTGTTCAACAAAAATGCTGCCCACTGGCTGGTTTTAGTTTTTCACAGCATTGCTGTAAAGAAGCCTGCAGTGAAACTCTAATCAGCGGTTTGAGAACTACTTGAATCAGCCTGTCTGCCACCAACAATCATGCCACCTTCAGAATCAGTGACGTCACATTTTCAGCCTTTTAAACACTGAAGCTTCTGACTGGAATCCACAGTTGTGTGCTGCTGCCATCTGATTGGTCGACTGAATAACTGCATGAATAAGCATGTGTAGAGGTCTCTCTAATAAAATCAGTTGAAACAAATTGAAAGAAATTTCAAAATATGAATGTTATTATTGGTGGACACACTTAATTATATAGCCAACTGGAGGAGGGTCTCCGTTTTACTGGCCTCACCTCAGAAGATGTGGTTCTCTACGCGTCATTGGGTGATGACCAGCAGCTCCAACTGGAGCAGTTTGCAGCTCAGTGTCAAGCAGACGGGATGGGAAATATCACCTCAAAGCCTGAGACCATGGTTCTCGGCTGGAAAAGGTTCACTGCGGGTCAAGAGTGAGTTGTTGCCCAATGTGGAGGCATTTAAAACGGGGCGGGGGCTTGACGGATTGGTGCGGTGCCTGTGGTGATGCCGACACTGTGCAACTCTGTTGTAGTGAAGAACTAGATGAGTTTGAAAGGGAAGATGTCAATTGACTGGTTGATCCACATCCCTGCTCTCAGCAACTGGTGAGTTTAGACCTTAGCACCCCTAAAAACAGCAACAGTAATAATTAATTAATGAGAGCTCAATGAAGAATTTAAACATGATTTATTAAGGTACACAGTCTGAGTATTAATTTGCATGGTGATTAGATGCTGATGAAGCAACATAGCAGAGAGGAGACCAATAATGGTAGGAAGTAGGACAGGATTCCCCCCCTGGGGCTGGCGGTGGAGGTGGAGATGAAGCAGCTGGAGACTTGGATGAGGATCTGAGTGACCTGGATGAGGCAAAGATGGGGAAGAGGTAGAAGAGCAAGAGCCTGCCAGGTAGAATGATGGAAGAGCACTTTAAAAACACACGGAGGAGAGGCTGATTGGCTCACAGAAGGCGGGCCAAAGAAGCAATTGTGTCAGCGCGGACAGAATTTAGTTTGACAGCGTGGGAAAGTGGAAGTGATGCAAGGAATATTCTACCAGTATCAGAGTAGTTTATTATTTGATATAATTCACAGTACAGGAGAGAGAGGAACAGGGAGATTTGCTGAGGCATGAGAAAGAGATCAGAGAAATCGGTCTTGAGCTCTATCCAGTCGCATGGACTTCACTGCAGTGATGGATATCATGATAGCGTTTTACATACACCGATCAGGCATAATATTATGACCACTGACAGGTGAAGTGAATAACACTGAATATCTCTTCATCATCACACCTGATTGTGGGTGGGAGTGAACAGTTTGTCCTCAAGCAGAAAAAATGGGCAAGTGTAAGGATTTGAACGAGTTTGACAAGAGCCAAATAGTGATGGCTTAGACAACTGGGTCAGAGCATCTCCTGCAGCTCCTGTGGGGTGTTCCCGGTCTGCAGTGGTCAGTATCTATTAAAAGTGATCCAAGGAGGGAACAGTGGTGAACTGGTGACAGGGTCATTGAGGGGGGTGGCAAGGCAGCAAAAAGGGGACCACCACGATATTAGGCAGGTGTTCATAATGCTATGCCTGATTGGTGTATATACTCATAATATCATATAAACGTGGCTTGAACAGGATGGCTACCATTAAGGCGACAGACTACATATCTATTCTTCACTCAGGGGTAGCCTGCCTGATGCCCTGTGCTGAGTCAGCACAACAAAGGGAGGGTTTGTATGAACTTGAAAACTCTAATATAAAAGCAAATCTCCAATCAGTTTGCTTCTTGCGCAGGTGTGTGCACCTGATTTTCCAGTGACTGTATTGAATGATGCTGCTTTAAGTGACTGATGATCTGGTGGACTGCCCCCATGTGGTTAAAAGACTGATTATTCTTAGACACTTCAGTGGACACTTTATACCAGATGATCAGGTTGCTTTTGAAAGTCATATTGTAATGTGTACATAACTGAAAAGGTGAAAAACTCATACATTTGAAAGCAGGATATTCCATTCTTCATTTTTAAAAAAATATTTTGCAGTGAAAAATTCATGTTACTAAAAGTAATTAGGTATTATTGTTTTAGATTTATATATTTTTACATAGATTGTTTATATAATGTATTAATGCCATGGCACTGTATGCATGACATTCTGATAAGGGGCTGAGCACCCCTGTAGGTCTGATCTTAGAATCACTTAGAATCACAATAATGTTTATTTTTGTTCAGTCAATAAAAACCCAGAAATAAATACTGACAACACAAGTACTGTTTCTGACCTCAAGGGGGCAGAATATGAAGAGTCATTTGGAAGTTTGAGCTGTGGATCTATTAGTTTTGAAGATAATAAAATATTTAAGAACATATTATCATTGTAATACCACCTTTGATATCCCAAAAAGTGTGTAAATATTTCTTTATTGCAGTAATAGAGTTTCACTGTTATAATTTGATTTATCTGAGAAACAAAACATAGTTTACTGACAGTACATATTCTTCTTCAGTGAACATGAACTTTATCAGCCAATGCAAATTGTCCTATGGTCGCTCCATCCAGCTTTATTTTGCATGTACTTCAGTGAAGGTTTTTTTTCTGCTTATTTTCTTTAGAGATCATGCACACAAACAGTCCTCAAAGGGACGCCAGCATCTGAACCAACCTGGTGTCACAGCACTTCATGAAATAGTCACGATTTTAAAACTCTTAAATCATGTTTTTCAACTTGAATTTCCTCACATTATTTCATGTCCCTGAACGTGACTTTTCATTGGTCTGTTCTCCTCTGTACTAATTCACACTCACATATAGGAAAGGACTTCTGTTGTGAAATGCACCATATAAATAAAACTGAATAGGACTGAATTGAAGTACATTATATTTTTCAACAGGGGCTAATATTTTTTTTCATGAAGTAGTAAAATGCCTAATTTTAAACATTTGATATGTTTTTGATGTTCTTTTGTGAATAGAATATTGGTTTATGAGATGTACAAATCATTGCATTGAGTTTTTATTTATAACCTCTTTGAAAATGGGTTACTCCACAAGTACGTTATTAAATTTCATCTTCTCTGTCACATTGTGTGTATTCTCCTTATCTCTCTTTGCTCTCTTTTCTTTCCTCTCACCCCCACCCAGAGGCATACAGCTGCCCCTCCCTGAGCCTGGTTCTGCTGGAGGTCTCTTCCTTTTAAAAGGGAGTTCTTCGTTCCCACTGTCGCCAGGTGCTAGGGGTGGTCTGGTTGTTGGGGTTTTTGCCCTAATACGGTAGGGTCTTTACCTTACAGTGTAAAGCACCTTGAGGCAACTTTTGCTGTGAATTTGTACTAAACAAACAAACAAAAACACAAACAACTTTATTGATCCCCAGATGGGGAATTCCAAATGACCAGCACTCTTTTTGTTAGGTGTTGCACAAACAAACTTTTACATGCAGTGGTAGGGGAGGTTAGTGAGCGAGGCAGCTCAGTACGGGCACCAGGTAGCAATGAAGTGGGTCTGGTGCCTTGCTCAAGTGGGCCTCGGCAATACTAAGGGGGTGACATCTCTCCGGTGTCTAGTCCACCTCCGCACATATGGGTCCAGGGTGAGGTGTTGAGCTGCCTGGTGGGTCTTGGATGGCCACCAGGTCCAGGTCAGGATGGGTCTTGAACCAGCGGCCCTCAGGAACCCTTTGTTTACCAAGCGAGTCCTCAACACGCTCACTATATACATAAAACTGAATTCAACTGAATTGAATTGAATTGAACTGAACTGTCAGCTGCTGAAAGCTGCCCACCCAGAACCTTTAGCTGGCCACCCAAACATAGCATACTGGAGCTGGCCCTGCTCCAGACTGGGGGACATGACTGGTATTCTCTGCAAAGGCATTCCCAACAAATGTCCGATTAATCAAATCATACAGCTGGAAATACTTATGGGGCTGCATAAATCAGTGCCTGTCTTAATGGAGCTTTTCTGTCTGGCCGTGTTTCTGTATGCGCCACAAATCCCTCATTCTGAGGAATCAGACAACTTCAAACATAACACCAGGATCATTTCCTGCAAATTGGACCCAATCCCAGATCACCTTTTGCATTGATTAGGATGCCAGCCTTTGTTTTAAAATGAAGATTTTATTTTTTAAAAATGTGAATTTCATCATCTTTTAATCTGCTCTAATTCTTTCATGAGGGGGGAAAAAAAAAGCAGGGGAAAAAACAGAGCCAGGACTGTCCTGTGTTAACAGACAGGGGCGGCAGCCAATCCCGGCTGGGCAGAGGCGGGCCCCCCCTCCCTCCTCTCCTCCTGATCTTGCAGAGTGTTGGTCCCTGTGAGAGCTTGGAGTACGTGGAGGAGGAGAGAGAGAGACCGAGCACTGCGTGAGGAACCAGCCTCTCTCTCTCTCTCTCTCTGCAACTACTACTTGCTCTGGATTTAAAGCATCTTCAGTACAACCCGCAAGTGGGGATGAAAAGCTGTTCAAACTGACAGGGAAAAGGTTGAGGAGGAAAAAGCAAAGTGGGCATCTCTCTGAAAGCCCTGCTGTGGGAAGAGACTATAACACACACGAACAGATCAGAAGCAGCACTGTTTGGGAAGCATGTATAATTCGGTATGTCTCATCATCCTGTCATGGGTGTTTGCTGTGCTTGTGTTCCCAGGTAAGGCATCTTCTTTTCCCCCCTGTGTTTATCTGTGTGTGTGTGTGTGTGTGTGTGTGTGTTTACATGCTCCTGTCTTCTCTGTGGCTCTCCAGCTCCTGTAAACACACAGAGATGCACTGTTAAGACGGTCTTTCTAGCTTTACTCATCTGTGTGCGTGGATCTTCCCCCAGTGTGACCCTTCCTGGGGTTCTTTTGCTTTTTTTTTCTTCTTATCGGAAGTGTGAAGATGAGAAGTTGATGTAAGTTCATCAGCTCCCTGTGTTCTTCCAAGGATACTCCTGCAAGCTGCGAGAAAAAGTTCCCTCACCGCACGCACTTGTCAGCTTTTCATTCTGCGGGGAGATGACAATGAGCTGGGCTAACTTCTTTAGTGTCAGGTTTGAGTGAAATGAAGATTTTAAAGACAGCTGCATCTGTTTTTCTCAGGTTCCTCAATAATCACCGGATCCAGAGAGTGGCTGCAGACGTCAGTGTTACTGATGGTTCATGAGTGGAGCAGCTTTGTTGTATTATTAGGATGCAGAGGGGATTTTATTATTATTTTTGGCGTCTGCATCTTATATAGCTGCATGTATATAGTGCCAGCTTTTTGGCTTTTTAGTGTCAATATCTCCACGTGAGACCCTCCTGTCAGAGAACCCTGGACGTGGTCCCAGCGACTGAGCTTCCCAGTGATGTCACAGGGGAGCCTGATGTGGTGAAATTACGTTAAATCAGTCTGACATCTCAAAATGCAAATATGCTCCCAAAGCACCTGTAGTGAGAGGAACGTTTTCTCCTCTCACAGGGATTATACCAAGGGGATTATTTGAGAAGAAGTCTGACAGGGAAATAATGTGATGCATGAGTTTGTGCATTTACATTCATAATTTTTTTTTTTTTTTTACCATTTTTGGGTTCTGCGAAACTTCAAACCAATTTTCAGTTTCTCCTCTCGACTAGGATACCATTAATTAGATTTCTTCGGTTATTTGCATTCTGGGTGGATTAGAAAACGCTGTCATCATGCATGGTTGTGCAGCAATCAGCTGACCTCTGTTCATGGTGGAAAAAGGACAAAAGCTGCAGTGGATATTAAATATACATTACTTTGAATTTGTTGTGCTGAAGAACACAAACGCGGTTTAAGCATGGTGATGAAGGACAATTACCTGACAGCGCAGCTCAGGAAAAGTTGTGCAGCAATGCAAAAGTAATGCACAGAGTAATGTAATCAGTTACTTTCTGCAGGGAGTAAAAAAGCTAAAATGCTGGATTCCTTTTTTTAAAAAAAAATTAACAAGTAGTGTGTGAATTATTACTTACAGCCCCAACATACAGTATGAATCAGTGGTGATATCTGGAAATCCTCCTGCTTACAAAAATGGTCTCCATTTAAATGTATTTCCATGAAGAAAATGTGCTGATAGTTAAATAGGCAGTGGTCAGGCTCCTAGGCTTGACCTCAGGTGAACGAGTCAGTGAACTGCACCTCTCCACTGTGTCTGTGGGGATTTTCGGAGCAATTCAATGCAGGTGTTTGACAAAAGCACTGCTGTCTGTGCAGGTGAGCTGAGAAGCCTGTGCTTCACTTTTCATTTCTGTTAATCAGCAGCAATGACCTGGTATTGTAATAGTAATGGGCCACACCTTTTAACCCTAAAACACCAACGTTGGGTGTGGGGTGACACTAACCCTGGAACATGTTTGTGTTCTACCGTTCATCCCTGAATTCAGGTGTTTCATCAGTCCCACTCCCACAGGTGTATCAAATCAAGCAGCTAGCTGTGCAGTCTGCCTTGGCGTTTCTTAAGAACCCACTGAATTCGAGCATGACTGCAATAAGTTGCCACATTTGCAACAAGTCAGTTTGTAGAAGGTCTTCCCTCCTAGATACTCCACCAGTAGTAGTATAGGTAGCAGTATTGCAAAGTGGAAGTGTTTAGGAACCACAGCAACTCTGCAGCGGTAGACCACGTAAAGTTACAGAGTGGGGCTGCCGAGTGCAGAGGAGCAGAGTGCATAGTGTAACTGCAGAGTCCCAAACCTCCTCTTGCATTTACATCAGCGCAGAAACTGCACGCTGGGAGCTTCATTGCATGTTTTTTCATGGCCAAGCAGCTGCATGCAAGGCTTACACCACCAAGAACAATGCTGTAATGTAACACATGCCGAACGTGTGAAGTGTGTTCCTGCGGCGTGACAAATCACACCTCTCTATCTGGCAGCCTGATGGCTGAGTCTGGGTTTGTTGACAGCCAAGAGAATGTCACCTGCCTTACTGCATTGTACAAACCGTAAAGTTTCATAGAAGAGGGACAGTGCTATTGGTTGTTTTTCTGGGGTTGGCAGGGCCCCTTAGTTTTATTAAAGGGAACTCTTAATGCTGCAGCTTATCAAGACATTTTGGACAATTCTATGCTTCTGACTTTGTAGGCATAGTTTTTGAAGGCCTTTTTGTTGTTCCAGCATGACTGTGCCTCAGTGAACAAAGGCTTAAAAGCATGGCTGGAGGAGTTTAGTGGGGAAAAATCAGACAGGCTTACACAGACCTCTGACCTTAACCCCATCTAACACCTTTGAGATGAACTAGAACAGAAATTTGAGCCTTTCTTCCACCCACAGACACACTGCATAACCTTACAGGAAGCCTTTCTAGAAGGGTAGAAGCTGTTACTGCTGCAAAGTGGGGACCAACTCCATATGGATTTAGACCGGGATGTCAGTTCATAAACAAATTGATCATATTTTATCTATTCTATGGTCTAAAAATGTACCGGAAAACACATAATTCATCTGGAGCCTTTGAGCATCCTTTATAGAGATCTTGAAAGTGTATCTCATTTGCAGCCTGTTTTTGACATGTTCAGCCATTTCCTGCTTTCTGAAAGATGTCAGTCTTGGCAGTAACAGGAAATGCTGTTTAATAATACAGGCCACTGAGTTCTGTGAGCAACAAAATACATGATTCTGTTGTCAATGAATATGTCTAGCAATTTTTGGTCTATTTCCATCATGCTGTAACTGTAATCTTTTTTCTGAGTCTGAACATAACCTTAAGTGCTGAGCTCACAAAATAACCCATTGCAGTTACTGTATTGTGTTTTTGTCGGTTAAATATGTTCAGTGTACATATTCAGCTAAAGGAAATGCTTTTCCTATTGTGTTTTTCCCTTGGAGAGCAGCTGCCACAAAGGAGCGGAAGGTGAAGTTCACCAAATGACCCCTTGTGAATGGCTCCAAAAATGAGGCAGTCCCCATAGACTCAATCACTAAAGAGCCAAATTAAACAACAAAAAAGGTGTATTTTGTATCAGCTGTCATGGGGATTGATATTATTTTCAAAATAATCCACGTGTCTAAATTGCAATTTGAGCCACAGTTGGGTGATAACTGGGCTGTTAGATGTCTCTTTGGCCAGGTAGTTGGAGTCACTGAACTGTACCTCTGTGCAGCTAATTGTATTCAGCAGATCGCCCAAGAAGTCTGTGCTGCAGTGTGTGAAATTCTACTAATTTATCTGTAAATCAATTGGCACTAATAAGCTGGTGTGTGTGTGTGTGTGTGTGTGTGCGTGTGTGTGTGCAATGCACCAAATGTTCATAGATGCTACTGAGAACTTCCACCTTATGTCCAAACATGGAATTACTGGTGATAGCAAGGTTCTCAGTTTATTATTATTATCATCATTATTATTATTATTATTATTATTATTATTATTATTATTATAGCAGCATAGTAGTTTGTGCATTCGCCTTACAAGCGAAAGGTCCCTGGTTCGATTCCAGGTGGGGACACAAGTCCTTCTCACCATGGAGGGTTGCTTCAGGAAGGGCATCTGGTGTAAAAACCTCTGACAAATTACCAATGCGGAATAATCCGCTGTGGTGACCCCTTGGTGGAAAATACAAGGGAGCAACCGAAAGGTATAATATTATTATTATTCCTCTGCTGTGGAAGTGTTATGTTTTTGATTTGTCTGACCATCCGTCCGTCCATTATAAATTGTGTTATAACTACAGGAGCTGACTTGTTTGCTGGAGCTTCATTCAACTTTGTGTGGTTAATACCTGTGATGGGTAGACAAACTGACAAATGGCCATAGAGTCAAAGGTAAAGGTCAAACAGAATCATTAATGAAATTATTTTTACCATCTTAGGTGCTTACTGAGCTGCTGGATCCTTGCCAAATGAGTCCACATCACATTCACAATGACGCTTTTCTGTGATTTGGATTTTGGTGGTGCACCTCGTCCAAATCACATCAGTCATGTGATGTGGACTCACCGATGCATCAGTCAACTCCAGAGGGTTAATTGTTATCATGGACAGAACAACTGATAACATTTATGAGGTCATGGGGTCAAAAGTCAAGGTCACATGCAGTGGTCAGTAAAAATATTGTTGCCACCAGAGGAGCTGATTGGACTCCTGGACCCTTGTTGATACTTGTATGTTTAATCACCATGATGAGTAAAAGAATTGGTAACATTTTGGAGGTGTGTGTGCCTAATAACCTGTCTGTTGCAAAATTTACCCCCACAGGAGCTGACTTGTCTGGATCTTTTCCAAACTTTGTGTGGTTAATACCTGTGATGCGTACAACATCTGATGACGTTTTCAAGATTGTGGAGTCAAAAGGTCAGATTTAAGGTGGAGGCATGCTGCCTGAGTTCTAGGAATTTCATTATGGTTATTATTTACTATTAACCTTTATTTATTTAACCAGGAAGTGAACTCTTGAGATTAAGAAGCTCTTTTGCGAGCGTCTCCTGAGCTGACAGACGGTATAACCCTAGCATGTTTTTTCAATGGCAGGGGAGAACCTGCGCACGCACAGGGCAGGCTCCAGGGGGGCTACCTAGGTTTGAACCCGGGACCCTCTTGTTGTGAGGCAACAGTGCTAACCTCTGAGCCACCATGTTGCCAGGAGCACTTGATTTTGTTTGAAATATAGTCTGTAGGCTCACAGACACATAGTGCACAATTCTGCCAATAAAAAATACTGCAATACTTTAATTTGTGGGCCATAAATATAATCAATATTTTGTTATTTACTTAAGTGACTTTGACTTTTAAAAAAAAAATGATATTACTATAGATCTTTGAGATTGCTACTTCAAATCACAAAACAAGTGTGATTCAAACAGTTACATGTGTACCAGATTGGCTACTTCATCCACGGGAGCTGTTGCATCACACATACAGTAAGTGGCTGAGTCACTTCATGCCAGGCTGGCTAGTGTGTGGCAGCTTGGCTCTGCTGCCTCATAGGAACACATTTGATTAATTTGACTGTTACCTTTGAATTAGACAGAACCAATAGTAACTGCTTTAGGCTTGCTGTGTTTGGGTAAATCGTCGCGTTATTGTTGACATAATTAACGACTGACATGCTCATGTCACATAATATAAAACCACATCAAATTCAAAACAGATGGAATAATGAAAAATCATCTGGCAAACCATCGGTGCTGGAAGATGCACAGTGTTTTCTTAGCTTCAATAAACACAAGACCAGCTGTAAATGTGCTGCTGCTTGCCTCAAAGAGAAAAAGGCATGAATTAGAAAATTAAGAGTGAAATATTCAAAAATCAAAACATTTACAAGTCTTTGGAGTTATGTGATTTGGCAGGTTTTGATGACAGCCTTAAGGTAGACCTCCTGTTGATCATACATGCCTCCCTGTTCATGTATTTAGCATTATTTTGTGCTTCATGAACACATACTGTACAGACAGGTGTTTTGCTCTGATTAACTGAGATGTTTTCAGACACAGAAGTCTGGCCTCTTACTGTAGTCTGCTGGTGCATCTGATTTGATACATAATGAAAAATAGGAAAAATCTTCATCAGCAGCAGCTTTAGGTAGAATTTCATGTCGCTTTGATTCATAATCAAATTCACATAAGGGTGAACTCGGTTTAACCCTGTCCTAACTGGAGATAAGTTGTTAGAATTTCTGGAGCAGGACAACACCCCCTAATACCCCCCCCCCATTACCTCTATAAAGGCCTAATTGCCCCTCACTCCCTACAAGTCCAACCGTTCCTGCCCCTTTCTCTCCATTTCCCAGTCTTTCTCAACGATATCAGGGGATCTGCCAGGTCCAGGAGCCACTGACGATCCTCAACAAGCCCTTCCCTAAACCGCAGCCTCTGGCCTAGCTCACTGCATCATTATCAATAAACATGTCATTTGCGTTTGAGCTATAGGTCTTTGCTCATGAAATCTGTTTTTGACAAAGGCAAAATGGACTCTTTTGGAAAAAAAATTGAATAGCTTTTGCTGTGTCAGTAAGAATGAATATTTTCTTTGGTCCTAAAAATGACCCGTACTGATTGCCTAGGGTCAGCGTAGGGTTAGGGTTGGGGTTATCACCAAAGGTGACTGAGATCACAAGGTGTTAAAGAAAATGCTCCCCTGGACTAAACCACTGTCTCTCTTTGCTCTCCTTCCTCTCTTCTTTTTCCCCTCATCCCCAACCAGTGGAGGCAGACAGCTGCCCATCCCTGAGCCCGGTTCTGCTCTTCCTGTTAAAAGGGAGTTCTTCCTTCCCACAGTCATCAAGTGCTTGCTCATAGGGGATGGTCTGGTTGTTGGGGTTTTCTCTTTAATACTGTAGGATCTTTACCTTGCAGTGTAAAGCATCTTGAGGTGACTTTTGTTTTGAATTGGTGCTGTATAAATAAAACTGAACTGAACTAACAGTGATATTACTGAGGTGAGAATAAAGACACATCTTTATCATTGTCACTGTGTCATTGTTTCAGTGAGATAACAGCACCAATGTCACAACAGCCCCATCACTTTTACGTAGCAAAAAAAAAAAAAAGAAAATGACAAGAACAGAAATTCAGTTATAGAATTCAATAATTTGGGTTAAAACACACAAACAAACCAAAAAAATGATTCTGAATATGGGAATATGTTAGTATTGAACAGTGCAATACAAAACTCAAGCCTCATCTTCATACTTTTTCCCCCAGTTTACTCGTCCAAAGATGGATTTTGCTGAGTGTGCATGTTCTTTTTCAGCGGTGCTCCGCTTCACATTCATACACATTCTATACATACCTGCACACCTGGGAGCGGCACAATACCACTGCAATGTACCCCACATTACACACCGAGCTACTTCTGCTTATACCTGCTGGTGTTGATAGAGACAGCTGTGCTGAAGATTTGAAACAGCGTTCTTTTGGTCGCAAGACTGTTTACAGAGTTTTGCGGAGTTTTTGTGTGTGTGTGTGTGTGTGTGTGTGTGTGTGTGTGTGTGTTTGAGAGAAAGAGAATGTGTGTGTGGAGTTTTAACGAAAAGGCTGACTTTGACATAAAACAGTGCAAACACATCTTAAATATAAGTCTGCAAGTATATTTGTCTTGCTTGTTGAAACAGCCATCCTGCTGCTGGTGTTGTTTACCTTTTATTTACCAAAATTATGTGGACTGTCACTCTCTGAGCCTGTGATAGCGTTGCCTTTGGAATAACATTGGGAAAGGATGCTGTGCAGTTTGAGTTCAGATGAGCTGTGGAAGTTCCACCAGGTTAATTTGCATCAGCAAATTAAACTGTCCAAGGATATATGTGGAAAAGTGGGGAAAATGTTCCATATTTAGCATTTGAATATGCCTTTACAATATATGTGCAAGACGGAAGTTATTTTTGGGTAGCCAGTGAGAGGATTGCTGTTCACTGGAACTGTGAACCTCTTGCTTCCAATTTTTCCTCTTCTTTCTCATTAGTGTGGGCAAAAAGTGTAATTACGAGGACGTGATAAGCGGTAGCTTGCAGATGCCACTTCATTTTACAAGAATTGCTGACAAGTGTGTGTTTTCTAACACCCTTTGATGCAAAATACCTTGGCAGAACCACAAATTCCTAAAGAATGTCACATGAAGCGGCTTTATCAGCTCATTTTCATTTAATTTGGCACCATTAAGAAGCACATTTGCCTTTCAGCCGAGCAGCACTAAGAATGTAGCCAAACACCTTTAGATTAAACAGTCTTGTAGCTGAAAAAAAATGACACTATTTGTTTAGTAAAACAATTGTGAGAAGAGAAGGATACATTTAAAGACCCCATATGCACACACGGAGCACATGCGCCTCTATAATACACGTTCTTGGGAGTTCTACAGTATTTGTGTGCAATTTTGTTTATGATATCTGTTTGTTTAAGTGATGGTTTGTTTGATGCAAGATTTATTTTGGTGCATCAGAAGAGAATGAACTAAAACATCAAGGATGTAGCAGCTCATCACAGTTCATGGGTTATTGTAATGTGTGAAGTACAGAAAGTTTTCTTGTCACTGGTAGGCCTAATGAGAGTTAAAATCCACTGAGAAATCGAAAAATCTCACAAAGAGTCATATCCTGGACAAATTCATCTTTCTGTTCACCATCAAATGAAAATGTTTGAGTTCAGAGGTCTTATGACTGCATGGTCAGTAGGAACCATTGCCATAAAATATGTGGACACATGAAAATGCCACAGCATTGACCATATTAGCAAAATGGTAAAAAAAGGAGGGCCCAACTACACTTTTCTAATGTGGGAGTCAACCAGTAGGGCCACTCTTTCCATGCTCATGACCATCACCAACAGGATAAAAGGGGTATGCAATGTGTGTGGCGAAGTGACATTTCAAGATAGCACAGCACGATTAGCAGTAGGTCTACCATCTAAATAAAGAAAACCATCAATAATCTGCCAGCACTGTAGGGTTAGTTAATATAGGAACAGTGGCGGTGTGATGTGGCAATACCAACTTCAAGTTTTCCTATAAAAAAAAGTACAATTGGGAAGTTTTGATGATCATCTTGCTGAGCTAGGTTACGGTCCTAATATCAAGCCCCAAGTGAATCACACCCCAATCAACTCCACCCTCCTACTTTTCCTTCTCTTACTCTGCCTCCTAACACTCCTTCCCCCTCTCCTCCTCCTTTGTCTTTGGCCAACAGTAGCATAGTTTCTTTCTTTCTTTCTATCTATCTATCTATCTATCTATCTATCTATCTATCTATCTATCTATCTATCTATCTATCTATCTATCTATCTATCTATCTATCTATCTATCTATCTATCTATCTATCTATCTATCTATCTATCCTACCAGTCAAAAGTTTGGACACACCTTCGCATTTAATGGTTTTTCTTTATTTTCATGACTATTTACATTGCAGATTCTCACTGGAGCCATCAAAACTATGACTTATGCCTTCACTCTGTGGTCCATCTCATCCCAAACCATCTGGATTGGGTTTAGGTCAGGTGACTGTGGAGGCCAGGTCATCTGGTGCAGCACTCCATCACTCTCCTTCTTGGTCAAATAGTCCTTACACAGCCTGGAGGTGTGTTTGGGGTCATTGTCCTGTTGAAAACAAAATGATGGTCCAACTAAACGCAAGCCAGATGGGATGGCATGTTGCTGCAGGATGCTGTGGTAGACATGCTGGATCAGAGTGCCTTCAGTTTTGAATAAATCCCCAACAGTGCCACCAGCAAAGCACCCCCACACCATCACACCTCCTCCTCCATGCTTCACGGTGGGAACCATGCATGCAGAGACCATCCGTTCACCTTTTCTGCCTTGCACAAAGACACAGCGGGCAGAACCAAAGATCTCAAATTTGAACTCATCAGACCAAAGCACAGATTTCCACTGGTCTAATGTCCATTCCTTGTGTTTCTTGGCCCAAAAAATTCTGCTTGTGGTTTTTTAGCAGCTATTTGACCATAAAGGCCTGATTCACA
>VUQH01042325.1:0-18669 GCA_015106775.1 Etroplus canarensis | reverse complement strand
CCGCCCCCCTTTCCCATTTTTTTTTTTTTTTTTACACCCTCGCTCTGATCAGCAGCAGCAGAGTCAATAGAATTCCAAAAACATTGGGGCCATCCAAGCAGAAAATGTGCTCCAAACACCGCTCTGCTTTTACCCCGTGGTGATGCCGGGGTTCTGCTTTGTGCGGGGTTATCAGCTGGAACAGAGATGGCCACAGCTGAGGCTCATTGGTCATCCTGGAGAGCTACTCAGAGGTGCTGGGGAGGAGATGTGGCTGATGGGTATCTTTAAATTATATCTGGGGCACAGCGCCTATGGCTGCCTTGGTGAATGTTGAAAACCTTACTGCTGCTGTCCAATTACAGTGCAAGGAATAGCCTTCACTACACACGTCTCTGTCTGTCCTTTCTCTTGCTAGCAGCATGGCTCTAGGTATGTCACCGGCCAGCCAGGTTGTCCGTTGCTTTGATTAGTAGCGAAAGAACTTTTGGGGACTATTTTATTGAGTGACTTTTCCTCTGGTGCATAGATGACTCTGTCATATTTGGTTCCAAATGAAAGGTATCAGTATTTAATTGGCTGGTTGTCGTGAAATTTGAGATTCACATTTACCACTGGACACGCTGTAAGTCTCCTCGTTTTTTTCATCTAGCGTCACCATTTGGTCGTACTGAAAGTTCTTCTGCTCTTTACCTCCAAAGCGACATTCCTGTGCACTTTAACTGACCTCAGAGTCAAGTGCGAAGATCAAACATTTACACGCGAGCTCAGTGCGTCACTGTATTTAACTCTGCAAGCGTGTACATTACAGATTCCACACAATTAGAACTGAATTTCTTAAATTTCCGGATTCCTCCTAAATTCAAAGAAGTTCATTTTAAAACTATCAATAACATCTACCCCTCAAAGGAATTTATTAATAAAAAATTTAAATTTGATGTCGACAGTTGTTACTTATGTAAAATAATGTGGAATCCGTGGAACTTTTGTTTCATGAGTGTGAAGCAGCATGTAATTTATGGAAATCGTTGCATGAATGGTTAAGATCAACTTCCATGAATGTAGATTCATTTTCCTTGAATGATATAATATTCGGGATCACTTCACAGAATAAACCAGTGAGATTTTTGATTAATAATATGATTATCATAACCAAATATTATATACACCAATGTAATTGTATATCTAACTATAACTGATTATAACCCTTTGTAGTTCTTTTTCTTCTTCTTTTTTCTTTCTTTGTTTTGTTTTTTCTTTTCCCTTCTTTCTCTCTTCTCTTTTTTTATCTATTCATTTTGTGAGCTAAATTAAGAAACTGTTATGGATTTCATGTAATCTATAGAGGTGTGAATAAGTTTTATAAGTTTGATTTTGATTTGTGATGTTTGTGTTTCTGTCTTTGTTGGTGTTCTAATAAAGTTCTTTAAAAAAAAAAAAGTACATTACAGATTTAAGAGCACCTTTCCACCAGCTGAATACTTAAGTGTGTCACCTTCCAGTTGCAAGCAGGTAGAGAACCTATGATGGCCACTAAAACTGAAAACTTTGAAATGCCCTTTCTAGACAGAGCGGATGGTTTGCATGTCCTGAAGTACAGCAGAGACATGGCCACGAACCAAGGCAGACTTTGTGGAATAGAACCCGCTCCCTTTGCAGATACGCTGTATGGAAAAAGTACTGGGCCACCTGCAGGAGCTTTTACAGCATCCAATTTGAAATCCATAGCCAACAACATGGAGTTGTTCCTCCCTTTTTGCAGCTTTTGGGAAATTTTTCCAGAAGAATTTGGGAAGAGTCTACAGAATGTTTTTTTTTAACCTATTCATCCAGAAGAGCACTTGTAAGTTCAGACAAGGCCTGGCTTGCAATCTCCGTTCTACTTTATCCCAGAGGTGTTCTATGGGATTTAAGTCAAGGCGCTGGGCCAGTCAAGTTCTTCCACACCAAGCTCATCCAACCATGCCTGTACGCCAACTCCAGAAAAACAACCCCATAACATTATCCTCTACCTTTTCGCCTAAAAGGGAGTTTTTCCTTCCCACCATCGCCAAGGGCTTGGTCATGGGGGATGGTCTGAATGTTGGTGTTTTCTCTATAATATTGTGGTGCTTTTACCTTACAGTATAAAGTGCCTTGAGGCTTGGTGCTATATAAATAAAACTGAACTGAATGTAATGTAATATCATTGCCTTACTAATCCCTGCTCTACCAGACTTTACAGTTTGCACTCAGCCAGGCAATGTTCTCTGGGCATTTCCCAAACCCAGACTCATCAATCAGACTGCCAGACAGAGAAGTGTGATTTTCAAGTTTCAAGTTTTATTGCCATATACAGTTAACACTGGAAAACCATTACCAGTAATGAGATTTTTCTTGGTCTCATAGCCCTCTCAAATTTGCTTAATAGAAAACAACAGTGGAATAACAATTAACATTTAAGTTTTTTTAAATCAAATATTTTTAAAGTATAGTTGATAAACAGTGTGTGGTATTTGCAAATGGAGAGTGTAGTGTGTACATCGCTTATCACTCCACAGAACACATTTCCACTGCTGCAGAATCCAGTGCCACTTGGCGTTGTGTTTGGTGATGTAAGGCTTGCATGCAGTTGCTTGGCCACGGAAACCAATGCCATGAAGCTGGCACCACAGGAGGTTTAGAACTCTGCAGTTATTGAATCATCAGAGCATTGGTGTCTTTTATGCACTATGTGCCCCAGCACTTGGCAACCCCACTCTGCAACGTTATGTGTTCTAACACTTCGTGACTGAGTTGCTGTGGTTCCTAAACACTTGTACTCTGCAATAATACCATCACTTGTGGAAGATCAATCAGGGAAGACATTTCATGAACTCACTTGTTGCAATGGTGGAATCTTATTACAGTGCCATGCTGGAATCCAGTGAACCTTTTAGAACAACTTTGTCATATAATGATAGCTTGTTGGAGAAGGTGGACCCAAGTGCAGACAATGTAAAGCAAGCCCCTTTTTTGGCTGATTTAGAAACAAAGTCTAGAAATCACAAAATCCATAGACAGCAGTCAAACAAGAACCCCAATCATAGGCATGGAGAACATTCGGAGGAAAACAAACAGCTACAACGACTGCAGGAGAGACATTCAAACTTGATGACAAACGAGGACCAGAAGGGAGATGATCGTAGGTGAAAACAATCAGGGAATCAGGGAAGGCAGGAAGCAAAACTCAATACAAAGCACAGGACAAAAAGCATTACCAGAATTCAAAACAAGAAATGCACAGACTCAAACTAAGCACAGAGGTATAAAACAACATACAGGGAAGACACAGGGAAGGCAGGAGAAAACAAGAAACTCAGGAGACTAACTAAACCATCACTATTTGAATAAAAAAAAAGTCCATGAAACTAAAGAAACAAGAAAGAAAACATGAGCAGCCCAAAATATAATAATCAAACTAAACATAAAACCCACAGACCATAACAGACCCATTCTTTCACAAATATTTTTGTAAAAGCAGACTACATGGCGAGATGCTTGATTTTACATATCTGTGGCAGTGGGATTGAATGAAACACATGAATTCAGTGTTTGAAAGATGTAGCCAAATACTTCAGTATATAAAGGGTTTATTCTAACTCTAAATAATAGTATTAATAAGACAGTTATTTTTGGTCATCATACACCAATAAAAAGAGGAATCAGGACTATCTGAGCAGTACTTGTGTTCAGTGTTGTCTTTTTTTATCATCACAAAGCAAAACCAATATTTTACCAATATTTTTTCCTCTACTTCTACAAGGCGATACTTGAGACAGTGCTTCGTCTTGAACTCAATATGTTGCTCATCCTCTCTTCTATCCCCCTTCCTCCTGCCTCACTCCCCCGCTTTCTTTCATGGTGATTGCCTGGCCTGCTATCTCTGGGCAGCAGTTCTGTTTGTGCAGTGTCTCTGTATGTCAAAAAAGAGCAGCCTGTTAATTTTATGATCTGTCACACGTCTGCCTCTCCGCGACGGGCAGCGGGCGACTGGGCCCGGACTTCCTTATCGCTCCATTCATTCCTGTCCACCCCTGCCAGAATGGAGTCGCGTCACGTATCTGGGAAGCACGGCTTCCCAGATACGTGATGGTTTCCGCGCGCCATTGAGAACAGGTCAGCTCACGGCGAAGATTATTTTGATGCTCTGACTTTGAATGTCGTTCAGGCCGGGTGTGGTGGGGGGGGGAGGACGGGTAGACTGCGCCGGCAATGACAGGCCGCAGCCGTTAACCGGCAAACTTTAACGGCGTGAAACTGTTCAACTTTGTTTATTAAATCTCGGCATAATCTCAGTGCATATTTGCATGCTATTTGTATGCAGATGATGTTGATCTTTCAGTTGCAGCGTAATTCAATTTAACAATGGTCCGTGAAACAATTCATGGAATGCAATATCGCCTTGACAGCTATGATATCCTGTTGAGCGTCTTCATTCACTCCAGTCCCTTTAGTTTCAGCTTTCAGACAGGGTGGGGTTTTGGGGGGGGGGAGGTCTCAAAACAAGCTTTCATCCAAAGGAGAAATGAGAAAATGATCTACGTGTCACTTCCTAAGCCTCCTGGGAAATGTTTCATAAAGCCAGAGGAAGTGTGTGTGTGTGTGTGTGTGTGTGTGTGTGTGTGTGTGTGTGTCTTTGCTTTCATGTCCATGCATGTGAGTGTGTGTGGGTGTGTATTCTCAGCAGGGGATGCTATCAGAAATTAAGATGAAAAACAATGAATAATAATTTACTCTTTGAAGCAACAGTGGGTCTTCGACTGGAGAATCTACTTTTGCATTCCGGAGTTAATGGAGACCTTTCCCAAACTTAAAGCATGTTTATTGGAAACCTGTTCCAGTGTTTGTCTTGTGCGTCCTCCAGTCATTTTCCAGAGAAGTCCACTGTAGCTTTTTAGATATATTTATTTACATAAGCCTATCTACTTACATCAGAACAGGACTAGAAATACAGAATCCTTATAAATCCGACAACATGGAGCACAAGTAACCCAAGATTTGTAAGGATGAATTAGTAATCTTCTAATCAAATTCGCAATCTTAAACAAAGACACTGTATCCCTCTCTCTCCGCTTGACAAACACAGAGCAGGTGGGCCACTTTGCTATGTAAATCTGGAGGCTGTCCGCCAAAATTGCATACAGCCGCAGAAATGAGAAGGAGGCTTTGTCTTGGAGGAAAACACGGACATATTCAAAGTATAGAGAAAAGCCACTTCTAAGCCTACAGGCACACATAGAGAAAAAAAAAAATCTTTACATAAATAACCACAGATGAACGGGGACATGCGCACGGCGGCGGAGTTTTCTGGTGAATGTTACGGTGCTGGACGATAGCCAGGAAGCAGATTTTCTGGAGCAAGCGGCAACTGTAGCGTGTTGTTCCGGGCTGTATCTGCGGAGCAGGAAGACGCTCTGCAGAGAATCAGATCAGAGCTGCCTGGAGAGCCGGGTTGATGATGCATTAGAGGCCTTAGATTTTTTTTTTTTTTCCTGAGATGACTGAGCGGCAGTCACCAAGACAACAAAAGGACCCCCGTGCCAGAAAGTGCTCCTTCTTCCTCCCACTCTCATTCACTGCTTATTGGAGACAGAATGAAAAGCAAAACAAGCCAGGGAAGGAGAGACGGGAGGAAAGATGAGAGCACTCCCACCCATTTCAGAAGAGTTCCCACATACTGGGGTTTCAGTGGGAGGACTGGCCCATTACAGTAGTTTCCCAAGTGTTTTGTTTGGGTCCATGTTTGCGTCTCAGCTTTCTCAAAGCAGTTTAGTTGTTGGACAGGAATGACACATGATTACAGACAGTCCAGTAGAGACACATTTGGAAAATTATTCACAGGTTTTCAGCAGGTACTGCACAAAGTTAGATAATTTTCCATGTAAATGATACACTACAAAAAAAAACAAAACTACTGAAGCACGTACCCAGTGGCTCCAGAAATGTCCAAATTTATACAACTGCTTTCTGATGTTTCCACATTTTGAATTCCACTGGATAAGATCTCAATCCAAGAAACCTTTGTCTCACTGGTCTCGATTTTGGTGACTTCACGCTACCGTTATAGGATGGTGGGCATTAAAAAAAAAATGCAATTGTGCCTTCCTGACACATCCTTAGACAGAGGGAAGGACGTGTTTGTTACAGCAGTGGAAAGAGTTGTTTGTCTGGGGCACCTCTTTAGAGTCTGGACTGAGGGTGGCACACTTCAGAGGCCAGATGGAAAAATATGCCAGGCAAATAGAGCAGAAATTCTATTGTTGTGGGTAATGACTTTCTGCAGGAGTCATGCTGGGAATATGAAAGGCAACCCCTCCACACACACGCACCCTCCTCCAGAACCTCTCTTCTTCCTTCCCATCGCCTTTCTTCTCCCTTTCACTCTAGACAAAGCCTACGAACTTCAGTGCCCACAAGCGAATAGCGCTGAACGCCGCACAGAATTCACCAGAAAACACATAATGCAAACATCCAAAAGCACACATGTGTTTGTAGGGTTCATTTGTACTGGCAGCTACGGTCACCAGATAAAGCTTTCAGCGTGTGATAAGCAGGTGCTTTCCCATTGGAGGTGGCATTAGAGATTCTTATTATCCCATCATGCCCATGATGCACTTTTTCTGGGTCGAAGAAAATCATTAGTATCATTATGATGCTGGCTCATGGTTTTTTTTTTTTTTTTACTCCAGATTAATTAGGACTGCAGCCATAGAGGATAACCATCAGTGGTTTACCTCCCACAACAGTTGACCAGCTGCAAAGAGAGACTAAAGGCGTTCATAAATAGCACAGGGGTTGAGTCTATGCCATAAAACCAAAATTTAAAATCATTACCTTGTGAAAATATGTTTTACTGACCCCTATTGATTAATTGATAGAGCTCAAGGTCAAGGAGACTTTGACGCCTGATGTGGTCACAGTATTTGAGTTTCTTGGTCTGTATGATTGTGAACAGCTGTTTCTTTTAGTTAATTCTCCTCAGCACTTCTTCATTAGTGATCTTCTTGGTCCGTGATATCTTCAACATCCTTCTGTAAGTCCATAATTCAAATTCCAAAAAACGTTTGAGCATTTTACCTCTTATTGTCCATGTCTCAGCACCATACATCAGAGTTGACCATATGGAAGACTGAAGAATACGCTTCCTTCTTCATGTGAGAACTTTATTCATCACCAGTTTACCTGAGTGTTATTGCCATATAGATGCTTTAATGATCACAGTGTACCCATCTTATGATGGCTGCTTCCAGAAGGATGATGTGCCATCTTATGAAGCTCAAATCATCATGACAATAAGTTCTTTGTACTCATTTGACCTCCACAGTCACTAGATCTCAATCCAGTAGGGGAGCTTTGGGATGTGGCAGGACAGGAGATTCGTATCATGGATGTACAGCCAACAAATCTGCAGCAAATCTCTGTTGAATCCATACCACAAAACTTAAGGTAGTTCTGAGGGCAAACGGGGGTCCAGCTTGGTACTAGTAAGGTGTAGTGGTCAGTGAGTACGTACACCACAAAATAAAAACAAAAATAAAGGTTTCTTACTATGATTGAACTAATACCATTGACAGAAGCTTGATCGTCAGTAAAATGTTCAGGGATATAATGAAGAACATTACCACACAACCTTACTGACTATGCAACACTCTACTGTACAACCCACCCTTCATGACCTCCTTTTCTGTGATGAGTAAAGGAAAAGGACCAGAGGCAAGGAGGAAAGACGTTGTCATTACACATGTAGGGTGTTTCTTTTGAGTTTGAAGAAATTGGTTCTGCGTGAATGGAGTCATTCTGTGGCTCGTCTCCTCTTTCAAAAGAAGGAAAAAACAAAGGCCATGGAATGATAGCCTCGAGCGCTTACTTCACGTAGGCAACATTTACATTACCCATCACACGCACTATAGAGCTGTGCACGCCTAGATACGCGCTGAGGCACTTATTCTGCTACTCAAATTATATTTGTCTGCCTTTTTTGAATTCAAAATGAGAGTCGCTGATAACAGCGCTACCCATGGTTAACATAAACTTGCATAGAGATGAGTAGGAACGTGTAGCGGTGAAATATTTACAGTGCTGCAGCATTGGGTTTTCACCTTGAAAAATAAGGTCCTGTCTGATATGATGCATGCATTATTTAATACAGTCGGTGGTTTATTTTCTACTCAGTTCATTAAGTTCGTAAAAATAGAGCTAAGATTGCATTCAGTAGTCCAAAATGCTTTCACTGAATGTACACGCAATGCTTCATCTATAAGTTGGCACATGAATTCTTGTGCTTGAATAATTGTTCATGCTGTATACTCTGATTTAATAGCACACCGTGTCCTCTAATTGGAGATATTTTTTTTTTGGAATGCGAAGAAACAGATGAGCTCTGATGATAATCAAACTGAAATTAGCAGGAAGCTGCAGTCACAGGTGCCGAGTCCTCAAATGAGGAAACACGGGCTAGCAGTGCTAGCTGTATTGATTAGCTGCTAGCGGTTTGTGCCACACAATCAGCATTCCATGTACCACTGGAATTAGCCACATCTGCATCCACTCCTCGGCGCCGCAACATGGTCAACTAATCATCATCACAAACCATTCAAAATTCAGCGAGAGGACTTTGATTGCTGTGGAGAGCGCGCTTTCGATTGCGGCAATTCCATCAAGCTCAAAGAACGTCTTTGAGAATTACGTTTTCTGAGAGCTGCCATTTGTTTTTCCATTCCATAGGACACTTTAGTGTCTTATAAATATACACGCTATTGTTTTTATTTAGAAAACTGTCATTAAGTTAGTTAAAGCGGCATACTTGGTAAACTAAGTGCTAACTGCTGTGCTGTTTAAATAAAATGTGACAGGTCTTTGTCATTTGACTTGGAGTTGCTATTTCCTTTTTCTCATTGACTACAACTCAAGATTTCAATTCCTTCACCAAAAATTGCTATCAGTGCTGCGGCTGCAAGCATAGCGCCCACTTTTCATTACAACCCAGCTGTGCTAAATTATCTGCAGTCTTAGAGGTAATTAGTTTACATTCTGACGCTTGCCCTTTGTAAATGCATATGATCTGCCTCATCTCCTCTGAAAAGAAGCTTTTTGTGAAAGGAAGGATGGAGTGAGAGAGTAGAAAAAAGGCCACCTGATACAGTGGAGCTCCTCTGTTGGTCTGGTAAAGGACAACAGAGGTGTAATGAGGATCATGACAGACATCAGGCAGGAGTCATGTTGCATCAGTTGAGAGGCTGGGAGAGAGTAGAAAGGCAGAGACAAAGAATGGCTCATGAAATAACCAGGGAAAAGCAGATCCTACGCCTGCCTCTGCTAATCTGATTTATTCCCCTTTTCCTATTGTTTGTAGCGGCACCTGAAAGATGCAAAGCAGTCCGACTGCACGGCGCATGCTGTTCTTAACAACTGTGTGCAGAGGGATGACAGCAGCAAACGGTGTAGCAGCGAGGCAACGCGAGGAGAGTTGGTGAAACATGAGATCCTGCCACCTCCCCAGTGTACAAACAAGACATGGCTGCAAGGGAAGAACATGTACTGTGCAACAACTCTCTCCCTCTTCTTACCTCTTTCTTGTGTTTCTGTGCATCTGGCCGATGCTTATCTCCTACTGTCAAGATATCTTTCCCCATGTACGGAGGACAAAGAAACAAAGCAAATAGGTTGGCTGGAATGCATAAAGAGCTGAAAAGGAAATGTGAGGGCTCTTAGTATGTTTGTGCTTACAAGGGGACACTACAACTGGTCTCTGATCTCTCTGCAGCACTTTTTAGGGTCTTTTGGCTGTATTTTGCTTTTCACAGCCTGCAGGTTCTCTTCAGAATTATATGGACAGGATTTCTAGGCACAGCCAGGGAACGGAGGGTGTCGTGATCGGTGGTCATAGGGTCTCATCTCTGCTGTTTGCGGATGATGTGGTTTCATGTTTGATATTGGTTTCACTGAACAATGACCTACAGACCTTGCTGGGACAGTTTGTTACTGAATGTGCAGCAGCCAGGATGAGAATCAGTACCTGCCGGAAAAGGATGGATTGCCCTCTCCATGTTGGGGACGAGGTCCTGCCCCAAATGGAGGAGTTCAAGTATCAAGTATCAAGTATACGAGTGAGGGGAGGATGGAGCGGGAGATTGACAGACGGATCGGGGCAGCGTCTGCAGTGATGCGGATGTTGTACCGACCTGTTGTGGTGAAGAGGGAGCTGAGCTGTAGGCAGAGCTTTCGATTTACCAGTCTATCTACATTCCTACCCTCACCTGTGGTCATGAACTTTGGGTAATGACCAAAAGAGAGAGATCACGAATACAAGTGGCCGAAATGAGCTTTCTCCGCAGGGTTGCTTGACTCACCCTTAGAAATAGGGTCAGGAACTCGGTCATCCGGGAGAGGCTCAGAGTAGAGCTGCTGCTCCTCCACCACATCGAAAGGAGCCAGTTGAGGTGGTTCGAGCATCTGGTCAGGATGCCTCCTGGACGCCTCCCTCTGGGAGGAGACCCCGAGGAAGACCCAGGACACGCTGGAGAGACTATATCTCCTAGCTGGCCTGAGAACACCTTGGTGTCCCCCCTGAAGAGCTGGAGGAGGTGGCTGGGTGACCAGTGGAATTTTTGACAATTTGCTGGTCTGGAACATTCACGTGTGCATTAACACAAGTACACAATCTTCCCAGGAGTAAATGTCCTAACAAATTCACCCCCTTGTATTCTCCCCAAGGGGTCACCACAGCGGATTAATCCACATTGGTAATTTGGCAGCAGTTTTATACCAGATGCTCTTCATGATTCAACACTTCTTGGTGAGGGGCTTTTGTCCCCACCTGGAACTGAACCAGGGAGCTTTCACTCATGAGGCGAATGTGTAAACCACTACACTACCGTGCAATGCTCTGAGAAAGTGCAGAAAACCCGAGAGCTACATCTCAGACTCTACAGGCTTCAGAGTTAACATGTTAAGAGTTAAAGTTCAAAAGATAACAAGTGTGATTTGTTTGGAAGTGTTGCCAGGAGAAAGCCTTTATTTTCCAAAAAAAAAGACCAGCAGCATGGCGAAGGTTTGAAAAATTGTATCTGAACAAAATGCGAAAAGTGAAAGCCAAACACAGCCTATCAGCACAAACACCTTATAGCAATTGTCAAGCACAGTGGTGGATGGGTGATGATTTGGGTTTGTTTTGCAGCCACAGGAGCTGGGCACCTTGCAGCTAATGAGTCAACTATAAACTCCTCTGTATACAAAATGATATTCTAGAGTCAAATGTGAGGCCATTTGTCCGACAGCTAAAGCTTGGCCCAATTGCGTCATGCAGCAGAACAATGATCCCAAGCGCAGCAGCAAATCTACAACAGAGAGGCACAAAAATTAAAGAGTTAAGTTATCACAATGGCCTAGTCAAAGTCCAGACCTCAGTTTGAATGAAATGCTAAAGGGAGCTAAACGAACACCCAGGAACCTCAATGAACTGTAGCAAAGTGGTAAAGAGGGGTGGGCCAGAATTCCTTCACAATGATGTCGGAAACTGATAATCTCATTCAGAAAATTATTACTTCAAGTTATTGCTGCTACAGGGGGTTCCACAAGGAATCACCGGGTGTACTTACTTTTTCTCATGATCACATATGGATGTAGCTTTAGGTCTATGGTCGGTAATCACATCTGAAGATTTACACTTATTCCACCAGAAAAATATGTAAGAACAACTGCACCGTGCTTAAAACCAGAAGCTCACATTTAGAGCAGAGGCCTGACTGGCTTATTACATGCGTACGACTGAATAACACCAACTGACTTTGAGACTCCTTTTCTCTTAACAGGCTCTCTAGTCTTCAAGGATCTTAGAACTTTCATCTGATTGTTTCAGTAGCACTATTTTAGGTCATGTTTGTAATGATGAATATGTAAATGTTCAATATTTACTCTGATAATGCTTATGTGGTTTCATAGATGGTGGTAGGAAATCCACAGAGGACTGGGAGTAACCCCATTAGCACACTGCTGGATAACCATGCGGAGGCCCAGGGGAGGTCATTATGAAGGAGCTGTTTGCTATCTTCATATCTTTAATTAACATATGCAATGCTGATAACTTGTTTGAGCATTTAACCTAGATGTGTATTTATATTTTTGAACCAGACTACAACACGCGGAAACTCCAGAAACCAACAAAGGAATTCATCACGGAGTTTGTATAAGTAGTGCTTTTGTTTAACAGGTTGAATGCTGTGAAGGAAAAAAAAAAAACTCCACACAAAAACACAATACCAAATGGAGAATTTTCTCACCCTTTTTTTTTTTTATTGAATCCAGTTCCTGTGTCGAACTGGTGGCTGTTAAGAAGAAGTGCATGTGTTTGAATGGCAGGAAGATATGACAGGAACAAGCGCGGGATTGTGCGGTATCCCGAAGGTATTTCACCTCTCGGCGCGAGCCCTCTGTGACGACCATCTGCGGAATTCAGTTTACACTTGACGGCTCCATATTTGCACAGGAAGGCGGCGTGAATGAAGAACAATTCAATCACGGGGTTCCGCCTGTTTTCATTTCCCTGGCACGCCGAGAGAGAATGAAAGGGAAGGGGGAAGACAATGAAAGAAAGAGAGGGAAGAAAATCACGTGAAAGAAATTACGGCGCAGAGCAGGAATGTTTGATATACACTTGGACTGTGAAGGCAGAGTGTGCAATGCCTAATGTGTGTGTGTGTGTGTGTGTGTGTGTGTTGAGATGAAACATGTCTTTCATCTGAAGGAACATACAGAAGAAAGGTCTGATCTTCCATTGCAATCATTCTGCTTTCCTCTGGTTTTTTTGTGTTAAAGAACCAAAAACAACCATGTCAGAAAGTTTCCTTTAGCTACTGCATCGTCTATCCTTTGATAACATCAGTTTTTTTGTATTTGCAGACGCTCTGATCAGCGTTCGTTTGAAGCACTCGTGAATTTATTGGAGGGAACAGGTGGGGGAACCGGTCACCTCTGTTTGTGGCTTGCCATGAGTTAATTCCCAGCCAGTGTTTAATTCAGCTCTTGGGAGGCAATGGGCGAGTGTTCAAACAAATGCCAGCTCCGCTTATCGGGACCCTGCCTCATCCTTCGATACGTCAATCTCTTGCCAAGCGGTTCACACACTGGTGAGTGCACAGAAGTTTGATTTCATGGGCTGCTAGCCGAACTTCTAAATAGACAGGCGGCGGTGTCCTCTGCCCCAGTTTGTTCAGTCATATCATTAGATAGACAGTACATATCCCGCAGGATGTTTCTCTTTGCATATTTAAAGTGGTAATGAGCGCTGTCAGATGTGCAGATGCAGCCTTATGTTGTGGAGAGTACCAGTCAGATGGTTCTGAAGGAAAAAGAGCTAAAGGGTACTAATATTTGCTTTTATTAAAGCATGACAAATTCCATTAATATTATTTATTTCTGTTCCCTGGACCTCTTTGGTGGGGTTGCTTCTCTGTTCAGTCACGGCATCAGAAGGGTTTTCAGATTTCTTTTTGTTCAGGCATATTTTGAGGCATTATTGCTGAAATATGTATCATGGATAACAGCTTTGGGCCACCTACGCATTACACCCGCGTAAGCTTTGATGATATTCCACTCCAAATCCATAGGCATTAATATGGAGTTGGTCCCGACTTTGCAGCTATAACAGCTCTGCTCTTCTGGGAAGGCTTTCTGCAAGATTTTGGAGCGTGGCTGCGGGAAAGAGCATTTGTGACTTCAGGCACTGATGTCAGGGGAGAGGGCCTGACTCTTCCCACAGGTGTTCCATGGGGTTGTGGTCAGGGCTCTGTGTGGGCCTGCCAAGATGTTCCACACCAGACTCATTCCACTGGTGGCTTTATGGACCTTGCTTTGTGCTCTGGGGCACAGTCATACTGGAACAGAAAAGGGCCTTCACCAAAGTGTTTCCATAAATTATGCAGCCAAAAAATTTGCTCAAAATGTGTTGGTAAGCTGAAGCATTAAGATCCCCCCTCTGTGGAACTAAGGAGCCCAGGCCGACCCAAGAAAAACAACCCCATAGCATTACCCTTCCTCCACCAAACCTCACAGCCGGCACATTGCAGTCCGGCAAGTAACTAGCAATGGTGATATCCGTTTACAGTCGTCTTCTCCTTTCGGCTGCTTCCAGATGCCCTTTCTGATGCAACCCTTCCCATTTATCCGGGCTTTGGACCAGCAGGCACTAGGAGTACACTTGCTTGTGGCCCCTGTGATATCCTGTTACAGTACTACGCTCAAATTCAGTGAGCACTTTATAACGACCCATTCTTTCACAAATATAAAAAAGGCAGACAGCGTGGCTAGGTTCTTGACTTTACACACCTGTGATGACAAGACCGAATGAAACACCTGAATTCTATAATTAAGAGGTCAGACCCACTGCTTCTGTCCACATCCTGCTAGTTCTGCTTGAAGAGGACCAGAGAGGCATACTGATGAAAGCAGTTCTGTATTTTATTGTACCAAATATTCGACACTTTGATGGCCACTGGTTACATTTCAGAATCTTTCAAACTTTTATAAACTTTCAAGGAGATACAAACCCTATTTTTTGCATGTGTGAAATTTTGCTTTCTTAACAATTAAAAGATTTACAATTGTTTCAAACTGTCACAGAGTAAGGGAAGGAGAGATATATATTCATCAGCCACTTCATTAGGTATACCTGTTCAACTGCTTTTTGATCCAAATGTCTAATCAGCCAATCACATTGTGGCAACTCAGTGCATTTAGGTATGAAGACATGTTCAAGCTGACTCGCTGGAGATCAAAACCAGCATCAGAATGGGGAAGAATCAACTTCAAACTGACGTGGTTGTTGGTGCCAGACGGGCTGGTCTGAGCATTTCGGAAACTGCTTTCCACACAAACGTCTCCGGGCTTTACGGAGACTGCTCTGAAAAACTGTGAGCTGCAGTTCTCCGCCTTGTTGACGCCAGAGGTCAGAGGAGAATGGCCAGACTGTTTTGAATTGATAGAAAGGCTACAATAACTCAAATAACCACTTCTTACAATCAAGGTACGCGTAGAAGTACCTCAGAACATGTCAAGCCTTGAAGCAGACAGGCTACAGCAGCACAACACCACACCAGCTGCCACTCCTGTGAGCTAAGAACAGGAAAGTGAGCCTACAATTCGCATCGCATCACCAAAATTTGACAATGGACGGCCGGAAAGATGTTCCCTGGTCTGATGGGTCTGCGTTTCTGATGTAAACTTAAGACAGAAACCATGGATGCAGCCTACCTCGCATTAAAGATTCAAGAAGGGGATGGACTTTGTGTTGGGGATATTTTCTTGGCACACTTTGGGCCCCTGAGCGTTGTTTTTACACAACAGTTAACCTGAGTATTGTTGCTGACCATGTCTGTCCCTTCATGACCGTCTTATAACGCACCACGTCACAAACCTCAGATCATCTCACACTGGTTTCTTGAACCTGAAAGGGAGTTCAGTGTTTTCAGATGGCCTCCACAGTCACCAGATATCAATCCAGCAGAGCACCTCTGGGATGTGGCGGAAAGGAAGATTGGCATCATGAATGTGCAGCTGACAAATCAGCAGCTGTGTGAAGCTGCCATGTCAATACGAACCAAAATCTCTGAGGAGTGTTTCCAGCAGCTTGCTGAATCTATACCACGAAGAACTGAGGCAGTTCTAAAGGAGAAACAGGGTCCAATCCCATACTGGCAAGGTGTATCTTACAGTATATATTGACCAAGGTCCTGCAGGGAGTTCATTGTTCTGTACAGTATAGTACAGCTCACCGATCATTGCAGGAGGTGGATGTGAAAATTATACTGGATGATTTGAAATTTTAAACAGGTGTTCAGACACAGCAACTACTAATCTGATGTCAAAACAGTGTGGAGTGATAAAACATGTTCAGAAGCAGATAGTATTGTATCGCCACTCGCACAGTGTAAGTCCTTAGGCACAATAACAACCGTGCATGTAGAACACCAAGCACCCAAGGGCGCAAAGCAGCCTCCTGCCAGGAAAGAGAGGAGCTGAGCATGTAACTCTGCTCTCAAATTTAAATTCTGCGCGAGTTATTTTGATTTTTGGGTGACAGAACCCAAGGGAGGAACTGGCCCGCTTATAACGGATCACGTTTCAAGATACTGTACGCTTGCAACCTCCTTGCCCGTAAGCGTCAGTCAACTGATTTACACTGTGGCAGCAACTTGAGTGCCCTCCTGACTCCGTTCTGAGCGTAAGCATAATGGCACCCTGGCAAGCCTCACAGTTTCGGTCTTTTGAAGCAAACGTTCTCACTCAGACGCCAAAGGACTGTACGGTAGAACTCCTCATTAGCACCCGGGGGACAAACTCACGTAACATATCTGCACAAATGTCCAAAAAATTACACACGCGCTCCTGATCGCACATTGGAATATAAATTTAACCATTAACCGCTATGTTTTTTTTTTTTTTTTTGCCGTGCGGTGACGGCTATAATGGGATTACTTTGATGTTAAACACGTATTAAAAACCAGAGGCAAGTTCCCAGCCCTGGTGAGAAAGCGAAGAGTTTCATACACAAACCTGCTCGCCTTAGCGGTCCTTGTTTATGCATACATCTTGCAGTTTGCATATGCAGCATCACACCTCCTTTTCAATCTCATGTATACTGTGCAATCTGTAAATAACTTGCATGAAATACCAGACCAGAATTTTGGCTCACGATTGTTGTTCAGTAATGTGAAACAGCAAACACTTCGCCAGGTTTCCTCCTGTTCAACGCGTAAGGAGCCAAGGACCTGACAAACATGAGGAACCAGCTGGTCAGCACTCATTTCCACAGAAGTCATTTGCAAATTGTAAATATGCATTACGCACGCTTATATGCGTGCGCACACATAACAGTTATGAAGTTACACAGATTTGAGGTATTAATGCGTTCCAGGTTGAGTCTGTGTGTAACAAGGCCAGCCTGATGTACGCTGTCAGTTCTGGATGATTCTGTACCTGATCCAGAGGGTTCTGGTGTTCACGCAGGACCCAGGGGAAGAAGGAAAACGGGAAATTATGAAGAGATGACATCTAAAGATGAATGAGTTTCATAGCAGCCGGAGACATTCATGCTCCTAAATGCTGTTTTTGTTTGAGAAATTTAACATTTCACAGACCTTCTACATCCTTTGGCACTGTTATGGAGTTGGTTCCCCCCTCTTGCAGCTACGATGGTTTCTTCTTTTCTGGAAAGGATTTTGGAGTGTGTCTGTGAGAATTTTTAACCCATTTGTCCAGAAGAGCATTTGTGAGGTCAGACACTGATGTTGGACAAATGGGCCTGGCTCACAATCTCCGTTCTAGTTCATCCCAAAGGGTTTCAGTGGTGTTGAGGTCAGGGCTCTGTGCGGGCCAGTCAGGTTTTTCCACACCAAACTCATCCAACCATGTCTTTATGGACCTTGCAATGTGCACTGGCTCATGGTCATCCTGAAACTGAAAAGGGCCTTCCCTAAACTGTTTCTACAAAGTTGGAAGTGTAGAATTGTCCAAGATGTCTTGCTGAAGCATTAAGATTTCCCCTCACTAAAGCTAAGGGAACCAGGCCAACCCCAGAAAAAAAAACATAGCTCTATATGGTACCTCTTCCACCAAATTTTGCACAGTGCAGTCAAGTAGTTAACATTTCTTCTGGCATTCAGCCTCAGACTAACAGATAAAGAGGAATGATTTGTCACTCCACAGAACACATTTCCACTGCTCTGGAGTCCGGTGGCAACTTGCTTGAAGAAAACACCTGGATGCAGTGATTAAGAGGTGTGACCCAATACTTCTGTCCACATAGTGGATCTCAGTACATGGTCCACAATGTCACACAACACATAGATTCAGTCCAGTTCAAAGCTGACTGCAATACATGTGATTCAAAAAGGATTCAGAAAGAGACAAAGTAGCCCATTAACATTTGCAAACAGTGTGCACATATAAAAAGTACAACCTGCAATCTACACAAAATATAATATATATTAATATCAAATGAACACATTACCATGTTAACTCACAGCTTTCTGTGTGGTATTCCTGAAGTTATATGGGCTTTGGTTCCTGCTGCTTTGCCATTATCATGGAGTGCTGGGATGTTTTCTACACTAATTTCTGTCATCTAGGTATTGTATACCTCTGTGTAAATCCTGCATTTTTAATAACTCAGTTCATTAAAGTGTATTGTATATTGTATTATCTATTAGGTGTCTGGAAAGCACCCAGCATGCACTGAGGCAACTGACTCATCTTATTTTATGAATACTTTAGAACTGTAATTGTAAATATTCTTTTTCATTGTGCTCCACATATAGTTTCCTTATATTGTTATTATTAAACCAGCCACAGGGGCCCACAAGCCAGTGTAGTCCTAGTGCCGGTCCCAAGCCCAGGTAAATGGTGAGGGTTGCGTCAGGAAGGGCATCCGGCGTAAAAACTGTGCCAAATCAAAAATGCGGATTCATAACACGACTTCCATACCGGATCGGTCGCGGCCTGGGTTAACAACGACTGCCTCCGGTGCCGTTAGCCAACAGGGTGCCGGTGGAAACTATGCTACTGTTGGCCGAAGACCAAGGAGGGGGAGAGGGGGAAAACGTGTTAGGAGGCAGAGAGAGAGAAGGAAAGGTAGGAGGGTGGAGGTGAGAGTAGGGACTTTAAATGTAGGGACTA
>VUQH01042321.1:0-11251 GCA_015106775.1 Etroplus canarensis | reverse complement strand
AAGCTGTTTAGATTTGGAACGATGTAGTCAGTGTAGTGGCCATCGATGAAACCCTTTCCACTGTTGTGAATGAACCAGCAGTAGATGCTGGAGCCACGTCTCTTATCGTGCCTGTAGTCCTTCTGCCAGCCCCTGTTGCACACAGAAGCAATGTATGGCTTTAACAAGAAGTTTTTGGTCACGTTTAGTTTTTTTTTTTTATGGGTTAAGACATACCTGGTGACAAGTAGCCTGTTGCCCTTAACCTCCATGGTGGCCTCCTTCTTCAGAGGGTCGGCTCCTTCGTGGACGTCGTACAAGCTCACATCAGGCTCTCTGGAAAACTGCCCTGTGGGGTCGCATTTCTAGTTTAAAATCTACCAGTTAGATTAGGTCACACAGTAACTGAACCAGTAAACAACTTAGCACATCTTTAAGATACCGGATTTGTCTGTCCAGCAGCAGTGGTTTGCACATTTGCCTCATGAGCCAAAGGTTCGTGGTTTGAGTCCAGGTGGGGACACAAGCCTCTCCCACCATGGGAGGGTTGTGTCAGGAAGGGTGTCTGGTGTAAAATCTGTGCAAAATTACCTATGCAACCCCTTGGAGAAATACAAGGGAGCAGCTGAAGGCACTTGCTATCCATCTTAAAGTATTTGCACACAGTTCAGATTAGTAGAAGAATCTTCTTTTGGCTTCTCCCTTTAGAGCTCACCACAATGGATCATCTGCCTCCATCTCATCCTGTCGCTTGCATGCTAACCTGTGCCTCACCTGATCCAGTGTGGAAAACTCACCGATTATCTGCATATGTGATTTGACACAGATTTTACACTGGATGCTCTTCCAGCTAAATGATCTAAACTTAGGACCAGCACTAGGAGTACACGGGTGCAGTACCACTAATGACCACTAAATGCTGGCCTCCAAAATTAAACTACAACAAATGGTTTCATAATATACAGTCTTGAAATATGAAGAATTTGTACTTTTTTTATTACCATTTATTTAATCAGTTTTACCCATAATTTCACTTATTAGATAATAAAGCTTGAACATCTTTAAAATGCCAGTCTAAAAAATAGATTATTGAACTTGGTTGGCATTTCTGGTAAGTCTATATAATTAATCAAAATTGATTTTAAACTAGAATTATGATTTCGAAGAATTTTGATAAGATATCACAGCTATTGTGCTGCATTTTTTTTAAATTTTGTGTTCTTTTGTCGTGATGTCCAGCACTGCCTTTCTCTTTACAGTGGTGCACTTCTACCACTCTAAACGTGCACTCTCACTCTCTGACAAGCTTTATTTGAGCTCAGGCCAAGATGACGTAAAGAGAGATCTGATTTGTCTGGCAGACATTTCAGTATTTATATCACTAATTAAATTAAATGTCTTCATTGGGGTACCTCAAGGCTCGATCCTTGGACTGATGCTGTTTTGACTGTAAATGTTAACTCTGGGCCATTCAAATATTACCACTTACTATTACCATACCACTGGCATGCAGCTGTACTTTTTTATTAAATCAAGCAAATTTATCAACTCTAATGACTGATTGTTGTGAGGTTGCTGCATGTTTCACATCATCTAGACCTACCTATAAGTCCGTGGACTAGAGGCGAGTACTGGTTATCATTCGGAATGTAAATACCAAGAAAGTCAACATTGACAGGATGTTTCTTCCACACACGGTGAAGCAACACCATCACCTGGGTACTATTGTTTATTGTGACAGTGGCATGAGACCACTTCACAATGGAGACCCTCACCCTGAAACAGAAAGATAAAAGCCTTAGTCAAACTGACACTTTCAGCAAGATAGGAACTGCAGTTAAAAGTAAGTCGGCTACCCATCCTGTTGGATTGTAGCTGTGGATCCCCAGGTGAAGGAGTGGTTGTTTCTGCCATCTGTCATGTCGATGCTGTCAGTGCTGACTGTCACACTGACTCCATCCGGCTGGTAGTAGACAGTGATGGTACCAAAGTAGGTGTTGAGTTTTCTTTTGTGCACCTTCTTAGAGCTGATTAACTGACCATTCACTGCCAGACCTTATAGACAGGACAGGAGGATTATTCCATAAATTACAATGTCACACAATATTCAATATAATTCTGTTTTTTTTTTTAATAAAATGACAGGTCACAATAACAGCTGTATAAGGTGCTTTCTATTGCGAGGTTAAGACCTACCAATATTACAGAGAGAACCTCAAAGATCAGCTGATCCTCTATTAGCAAGAATTGGTGATGGTGGGGAGAAAGAACTCCCTTTAACAGGAAGAGACTGTTTACAACCAGACTGGTTGTAAGTAAGGTTCCAAATATAAAAAGCAGTCTTTAGATATTCATTACATGCATAAGGGTCAAAGAAAATAGACAAGTGACACTTCCTTGGGGCATCTTTTGTTAATGATAAGGAAGTTTGTTTTTTTTAATTAATTAATTGTCTGGTAAATGTGACGCTACAGCCAGGAGATGATTAATTTAGCTTACCTGAAGCTGAAGGCCACCTACACATGACATCTACAGGAGCTTTTATGGCATCCCATTCTAAATCCATAGGCATTAATATGGTCCCTACTTTGCAGCTATAACAGCATCCACTCTTCTGGGAAGGCTTTCTACAAAATTTTGAAGTGTGTCTGTGTGAATTTTTGCCCATTCATCTAGAAGACCAATTGGCAGGCCAGACACTGATGCTGGGCAAGAGGGCCATGCTTGCAATATCTGTTCTAGTTCATCCTAAAGGTGTTGAATGGGTTTTTTTGGTCAGGGCTCTGTGCAGGCTAGTCAAGTCCTCCCATGCCAAACCATGCCTTTATGGACCTTGCTTTGTGCATTGGGGCACAGTCATATTGGAACAGAAAAGGGTGTAAGCACAAAATTGTCCAAAGTGTCCTGGTAAACTGAAACATTAAGATTTCCATTCATGGGATCTAAGGCCATAGAACATGTTTCTACTACTCTTTATACCAGTCTTTCCAAAACTTGGCATTGTGTTGGAACTGTAGGGCTTGCATGCAGCTGCTGGGCCATGGAAACTCATGCCATGAAGCCCCTAGTTTTTGTGTTGATGTTAATGCCAGTGGAGGTTTGGAATGCTGCAGTCAGCACTTTGCGACACTGCTCTGTAATTTTTTTGTGGTCTCACACTTTGTGGTTGAGCTGCTGTGGTCCCTAAACACTCCCTCTTTGCAAGTATACCACTTGCACTTGATGGTGCAATATCTAGAAGGGAAGAAATTTCGCCAACTCACTTGTTGCAGTGGTGGCATCCTATTGCGGTACAACGCTCAAATTCAGACTCTTTAGAACGACCCGTGTAAAGACAGACTGCACAACTAGATGCTTGATTTTACACACCTGCGGCAATGGGACTGAATGAAACAACAATTAAGAGGTGTGGCCCAGTACTTTTGTCCACATAGTGCAGCTCATGCATGTGAGAGAACAATGTCTGCAGCACCCTCTTTCTAGCAATTAAGTCTTTTCCTGTTTGAATACTGACTCCTGATGAGTTCCCACGAGCTGATACGATAACATGACAATATGCTGCCCAGGTTTAGGGAAGAATTTTGAGGGTAATTTGGATCTGAGTTGATTTGGGGCTTTAACTGACTTGATCTGAGGTCTGTATGATAGACTGTATATAAAAGATGGCTGTAACCCCCTGGGCCAAAATGGTTAGCCAACACTGCTTTAACCTACATTCTTTCTAATAGCCAACAGGAGGCAACTCCTATGGTTGCAAAAAGTCTCACGTAGCCTTAGAGAAGCCATGAAACTGCAGATGAAAGACCTGCTCTATGCAACACAGTTAACTTGTAGCAGTGAGCAAAAACAAACCAGAGCGGTCACTAAAAGCGTGTTTATTTGAACATTCATTGTAGTACCTGTTCCACTGTCAGACAGCAGGTTGAGAATATGTCCAGGTTTGGAGTCGATGTTGAAGCAGACGTCCATGTTACTTCTGGGCAGGTGGATGATGAAATGAGGGTCGTTATCCACTGGAAGAGAAGCACTGAGCTGGTTACAGGTCGAGTTCTGTTCCCATGAAACAATGCAGCTGGAAAGTATTCATGATGCTCTCTCTCTCTATGTGTGTGTGTGTGTGTGTGTGTACAGCCTGTGTTACCTAAGTTAACCTCTCCAGGCAGAATGACCACCTCTGGACCCTTCTCAACCTGACTCGGGGGAGGTGGGGTGGTGGACATCTGGACCCAGGGTGGAGCCTGGTAGACAATGGGTATCACAGGTGGAGCACTCGATACTCCTCCCCCTACATACATGTGAGAGAGTATAATATATCATGTTTTACATGTATTTCATTTACATATGTGTAATTATTATCTTATGCCCCTTCTTTTCTTGTACATGTGCTTCAGTTGCTTAGGTATCCTTTCCTTTCCTAATTGTCTACCTTTACCATGCAGCATCTGTTTTGTTTAGTCTCAAACAATTATGCTGCCTTTTGCCAGGCACCTGAGCAGCAGCCAAGTTTGGGGTCCCTTGGAGAGTCAGCCAGCATTCTCTCCGTGCCGTCGTCACTCTCGACCAACAGAGCGGTGAGCGGAGTGACGAACTGATGCTCTACAGCCATAGTCATGATCCGCTGGGTGATCTTCCTCTTTTTGACAGCTGTTGGAGCCAGAGACCTGGAGGGCAGCCACAATGCAACTGTCAAATACTGACAATACCACAAATTCACTGTTTACTTTAAGAGTATTTCTACAGAAAACATCTTTTCTAGTATTACTTTGCGTTATAGTTTTTCCATGGTAAGATACTGTTTTCTTGCATTTACTTACAATAATTATCAATCTGACATGTATCCATATATTTTCTGTATGTAAATAAATTAGTCACCTTTCACTGATCAGCTGTTTGATGGTGAGGTAAGCCCACATCTGCCTGGCAAAGCCAGTGAACGAGTGCTGCTGTTTGGCCAGCTCTGTGTCCAGCTCTGTTGTGTCAGTCTCCGTTTCCAAGGTGATGTCCAGACGGGCCTGCAGGGTAAAATGAAGCAGAGGACACTGGTAGTAAGCGAGTGAAAATTCATTCACCTGTTACCTTGAGGCAGTGTCTACTACTGCAGCCGCTTTTTAGAGGTTTCATGAAACAATGAACTGTTGGTGAGTCTATCCGCCTCTAAACATCTAAAACTGCAGCAATTAAATGCTATTTAGAAAACATAAGGGAGCAAAACTGACAAATATTAAAATACAGTAGATTTTATAGTATATTTTTGTTCATGAAGACACTTTTTTGTCCTTCTTTCACATAAATAACTCCAGAGCCCCTTAGATTTATGGTACAGAACCACAAATAAGAGGTTGGGAATTCATTATTGAACCAATTAAACTAGAGACTGGTGATGCAAATATGTCAAAGCAGACCTGTTATCATTTTCCTTTTTTTCTGTGATACAGGCACTTCATTAGGCACACCAGGTAAACGGCTTGTTATATTTAATGAGCCAGTCAGATTACAGCAACTCACTGCATTTAGGCATGTAAACAAGGTCAAGACAACCTGATAAGTTTAAACATCAGAATGGGGAAGAAAGCTGATTTAAGTAACTTTGAATGTGATGTGGTTGTTGGTGCCAGACGGGCTGGTCTGAGTAATTCGGAAACTGTTGATCTACTGAGATTTTCCAGTTTACTGAGAATGGTCTGAAAAAGGGAAAGTATCTAGTTCAAGGCAAAAATGCCTTGTTGCTGAAAGAGGTCAGAGGTCAATGGCCAGACTGCTTCAAGCTTTTAGGAAGGCAACAGCAGCACAAATAACCACTCTTTATATCCAAGGTAGGCAGAAGGGCATCTCTGAACACGCGATACATCGAACCTTGAAGTAGATGCTCAACAGCAGCAGAACTCCACACCTTACACCTATCAGCTAAGAACAGAAAACTGAGGCTAAAGGATTAAGGCTGTTCTGAAGGACAAAAGGGGATCCAACTAGCAAGGTGTACCTAATAAAGTGGTCACCAAGGCTATACTTTTATAATAGTGGGTGCTCATATTAAACATGGTCCAGATTTCAGTTAATAAGTTCACCATATGTGCAAGTAATCCCTGTGAACCAAAAGCTCAGATTTCAAGCTGATCCTACAGTGAGCCAAACTGGGAGGAACGCTCTGGAATTGAGCACAGCATCCCCACCCACCTGCTGAAACGCAAACTCAAAGTTGGCTAAAAGGGTTTGTTTTAAACTGAGGGGCTACAACCAAGGGTAAGTATAATATAAATAGGGATTATTTTGAACTGTGAATCATGCAAAGCTACTCTAATAGAGTCGAGAAATATAAATATGGAGCTGGAAATGAGCATAAGACCCCTTTAATTTGAATAATAGCTGGAATCTTTAAGAGGTAAAAACCAACACATATTAAAATATAATGCTTTTATAATATACATTTGTGCATGAAAACACTGTTTTGTTTTCTTCTTTCATATTAATGACTAAAAACCCTTTAGATTTATGGTTTATGTATTTATGGATTACTGAATGGTGGTGTAAACATGATAACTCACAGCAGATGCCGTGGTGAAGCTGGTCAGTGTGTTGCTCTCAGACGGTAGCACCTTCCCAGCCACCACCAGCTCGGAGCCACTGAAAAATTTATCAAAGCGGTTCTGGGTGACTTCTGCCACTGTATCCGTTGGGAACTGAACGGTGATTCTCCTCAACAGAGGAGAGGAAACCTGGCTGTAAAATTCCTGCGCAGAGAGAAGAGGAGGAGGTGATGACCTACAGGCTGAAGGTTAAGCATGGCAAGGTTTCTGCATCTGACAAAAAGCAGATTATATTTTACAGGATGAAATTTTCTTCAACCATAACCTTTGTTCGCTTAAGTTCAAAATCTAAAGATATTTGAAAATGAATTTCGAGGAAATCGAGATTCATTGCTACATAACCCACTGCACTATATGGACAAAAGTATTGGGCCACCTACACATTTACACCTACAGGAGCTTTTATTACATCCCATTCTAAATCCTTAGGCATTAATGGAGAGTTGGTTCCCCTTTGCAGCTATATCAGCTTCCACTCTTCTGGGAAGGCTTTATACAAGATTTTGGCGCGTGTCGTGGGAATTTTTGCTCATTCATCTAGAAGAGCATTTGGGATGTCCAACAGAGGGCCTGGCTCTCAGTCTCCATTGTAATTGATCCCAGAGGTCTTTGACGAGGTTGAGGTCAGGGTTCTGCACAGACCAGTCAAGTTATTCCACACCAAACTCATTCAACCATGGCGTTATGGACTTTGCTTTGTGCCCTAGAGCACAGTGTTGCTGGGACAGAAAATTGCCTTTCCCAAACTGTTCCCACAAAATGTCTTTGTAAGCTGAAGTACTGAAGAATTAAGCTTTCCCTTCACTGGAACTAGGGGGGCCAGGCCAACCCAAGAAAAACACCCCCACAGCATTATCCTTCCTCCAACTAACGTTACAGTTTGCATGGTGCAGTCAGGCAGGTAGTCATGTTCTTCTGGCATTTGCCAAACCCAGACTCATCAGTCAGACTGCCAAATAGAGAATGATTCACAGAACAGGTTTCCACTGCTCCAGAGTCCAACAGCAGTTCTGTATATACTGAGTCAGCAGAGCGACGGTGACTGTTACACACTATACACCTCAGCACTTGGTGATCCCGCTCTGTAACCTTACATGATCTACCACTTGGTGGCTGAGTTACTGTGGTTCCTAAATGATTCCACTTTGCAATGATACCACGTGATGGCGGACTATCAGGAAAAGGTGAAGAAATTTCACAAACCATCTTGTTGTAATGGTTCCATCCATGCTGGAATTCACTGAGCTATTTAGAGCTGGCTAGGTATTTGATTTTATACACATTTATAGATTCAGTGATTAAGATGTGTGATCCAATACTTTAGTCCACATAGTGTTTTACCTTGTCATATCAAACTGGCATCAAGCAGTTTACTCTTACAAGTGAGTGAAAATGAAATGGCCAAACTGAATAGGTTTTAACAGTGAGAGCTGGGTCAGCAGGTACAAATGTCTGGGATCATGAAGCATAAAGAGTAGATAGAGAGTAGACACACAAAGTAAAGGAATATTTTCTTTTTGGCTGAGAGGAAATGAAGGGGAAAAGGTGAGTGATGCAGAGCTGGACAGTTTTTTGTGTACTACGTGTCGTACTCGTAGCTGCTCTGCAGCATCATGATTAGCGTAGATCCTCTGAGCCATGCCCCTGTTCTCCATAGCAATGCGTTCGAGGAAGTCATAGTCCACATCAAAGCCGATGCCCAGCGAGAAGAGAGAGAACTCCTCCCTCATCACCCGCTTCACATTCTTCTGAATGGCACTAAGCTTGATCTCACCTGCAGAGAAAAACTATACTGGATCAGCAGTTTCCATTCAAAAATGTTGTTCTATCTTAAAGACCAAAGAGTAGATTTTTATAATCTTGAATGCCATAAAGTATTAATGTTAAAGGACTATATCAGTATTTTTGTGACTTTTTCCTTGTTAATTACACATAATGTACTAGATGTGGAAAATAAGAAAAGTCCACTGCAGGATTTGCAGCAGTGTGGAGTCATTCTTTATTTGGTCTTTTAACATCTGCAATTCCTCTTGTGGACATTTGGGGCTGGCCCCAAAAGTGACTCAGTTTCCATAGACTCCCGTGTTAAAATGCCCAAATTTACAGCAGAAATAAGGATGTTTACACCATGTCCCAAAAAATGTTTTACTATAGATAGATTATTTCCCCCTTCATAACAACTGTAACAAGATGCATTTTTATATAACTGCCTCTTTTTGAATCGTATTAAGCCTTAAGTTCATTAATAATATGACAAATAAGAAGATATATAAGAAGAGAAATACAAGCAAAGTAAAAACAGAATATGAAATGGCTCATTAAATGTAGTAAAAAAAAAAAATAGCAAATATTAGATGACATTAAGAGACTGAGTGAAACAGTGTAAAGAGTATTGGGCAGTGCAGTGCAGCCAGTGTGTTTTATTTCTGGCTCCAAAGAACCAAAATGGGAGTGAACAGCATGCAAAATTCAAGTCTTGATTATAGACGTTAACAAACCGATGGGATAATGGTCACATCCATCTTTGATATGTAGTATTGTGCAAAAGTCTTGAGCCACCCCTTATTTCTTTACATTTTGCTTCCAGAAAGCCAGACATTCTTGGAAATTTTTACAGAGCGGATCTTGAGCAAAAGTTCTGCAGGCCTTTCATAGTTGTTTTTCTTTAAAAAACATTGGCTGTATTTTCACTCCTTCAGTCCATTTCTTGTACCTGACCATTTTCAGAGGAATGTTTTTTGTTCGTTAAACCACACTTACAAAAAAACAACAGAAAGATTATAAAATGTTGACACATAGCAATGAAAAAAATAATCCAGAATGTAGATAATATTCCAGAATGGTGACATAAAGCACCTTGAGGTGACTTTTGTTGTGAATTGGCGCTCTGTAAATGAAATTTAATTGAACTGAATATAGAGTACACCAACAAAGACCTGACAAGGAATATGGGCAATGCATCTAGCCCTTCAAGTTGATCCTTCTACTGTTTGCCGAAGCCTCATCAGAAATGGTGACAGTGGAATAGTGGCTATCAAAAAACATACTTAAAAAGGAAAACAGGGAGAAAAGGCTGCTGTATGCCAAATTATACTAAAAGTGGACTGAAAATCAGTGACAGCGGGTCTTATTGAGTTATGAATCCGAATTTAAAATTTTTAGTTCAAATCATCAGAGGTGAAGAAGACAGTAAGTACAGGCTGGGTGGAGTGGGTGGAGACAAGTGTCAGGGGTGCTTTGTGACATAGGGACATCGTCAAGAATGAAAAGGAAGATTTACAAGATGGTAGTGCGCCCTGCTATGATGTATGGCTTGGAGAAGGTGGCACTGACAGCTCAGGTCGAGAAGTTTGGAGACAAAGTCAGAGGGGTTGTGATGGTTTGGATATATTCAGAAGAGGGATAGTGGATATACTGGACAAAGGATGTTGAAGATGGAGCTGCCAGGCAGGAGGAGAAGAGAAAGACCACAGAGAAGATTAAGTGATGTAGTGAATGAGGACATGCAGAGGGTTGGTGTGAGGTAAGAGGATGCAAGAAATAGGTTGAGATCGAAACAGATGATCTGCCGTTTTGACCCCTAATGAGAGCAGCCGGAAGAAGAAGAAGAAGAAGAAGAAGAAGAAGAAGGAGGAGGAGGAAGAGGAGGAGGACAAGAAGAGAAGAAGAAGAAGAAGTAGGGTCAAATCGTCAGAGATGTACAACAGTGACTGTCTACAGCCAACTGTGAAAAGTGGTAGAGGCTGTATCATGGTTTCAGCAAGCAGTATAGAGGATATTGTTAAAACTGATGGACTAATGAATGCAGAAAAGTACTGTCAGATTATAAGCTACCATGCAATACCATATGATAACCATCTGATTGGCAGCGACTTCATTTTTCAGTGTAAAATTGATCCCAAACACACTGCCAATGCAGTAAAAGCCTGCCTGAATAGAAAACACACAATGGAACACCATCAGTTATGGACTGGCCGCCTGAACCTCAACATAGTGAAAGCGGTGTGCGATCATCTTGACAGAGAACAGAACAAAAGGCAGCCAACGTCCAAAGAAGAGTTCTGAAATGTCCTTCAATAAGCCTGGAGAACTATTCCTGGAGACTACCCAAAGAAGTGATAGGAAAGCCTGTTTACGAGAGTTCAGGCCGTGTCAAAGAATAAAGGAGGTCATCTTCTTCTTCTTCTTCTTCTTCTTCTTCTTCTTCTTCTTGTAAATTTTATTGGCGGGTGGCAAACAGCAAAATAGTGCATCACCGCCACCCACTAGTATCCCCTAAAGGTGGTCATTGTTATAAAAGCAGTATTCAACAGTTCTCCTTCTTCTTCTTCTTCTTCTTCTTCTTGTGAATTATATTGGTGGTTGGCAAACAGAATAGTGCATTACCGCCACCCACCAGTACCCCATCCACTTGTGTCTTCAGACACTATCCTCTACATCGGGTAGAAGAACATGTCAGTGGTGGCTGGCAAAACAGCAAGGTGCATCCCCGCCACCCGCCGGCATGGAGCTAGGACTGGAACGTCGCCCAAAAACAGTCAAATCCTCTGTAGCAACCCAGTCCGCCTTAAAAAGTGGAACAAAGCCTGATAGCTCTCACTTCTCGAATCCCTCTGCAGCATCTCCACAAGATCCAGTCTGACGTTGAGGCCCCCAAGATCTTGGATCACTTGCTCTCTCTCCACCCG
>VUQH01042320.1:0-13489 GCA_015106775.1 Etroplus canarensis | reverse complement strand
CCCCAAGGAATATAAGAAAAAACTCCCAAATGTTTGGTTGAAATGTACACTTGAAATCTGGACTGCCATACGGAAAAGAATCGGGGCCCCTCTTTCCATATCCAGGGCAATGAAGATTACAGAAATTGCAGATTTTGAACCAGGGAAATCAGACTCTAGATTCGGTGAATGGGCAAATAAGGGGCTTGTATTGATAAATGATCTGTTTGAGGAGGAAACACTGTTATCTTTTAACCAATTACAAGAGAAATATGGGTTGAATTCAATAGACTTTTATAGGTTCCTGCAGCTGAGAAGTTATTTGACGTCACATAAAGAGTGGTCTTTCCTTAAAATGCAGCCTTCTGAATTAGAACGCTTTCTAATGAATCTTCATAAGAAACAAGAATGTGAAAGAGTGGTGTCAAACCTATATAAATGTCTGCAGGCAAGTGTGGAGGGGGGCTCTCTGGAGGCGAAGGGAAGGTGGGAGCTGGAGATGAATATTGTGATTGAAGACCACATTTGGGAACAAGTGTGTGAAAATGGGCACAAATTGACCAGCAGTCCAACTTGGAAGGAATTTGCATGGAAAGTAAATATCAGATACTTTAACACCCCCTTCATAATTTCAAATTTTGATACAAATACAACTAACCAATGCTGGAGACTTTGTGGTCAAGTGGGAGACCACACACACATTTTTTGGGATTGTCCTAAATTAAAAAGATTCTGGGAAGATATCAGGGTTGAAACTTCAAAAATCTTACGCGTGTGCGTTGAAAGTGACCCGCTGGCTTTTGTCTTTGGAGTGCTTCCCCCTGATTATTTAAATAAATCAAAACTGTATTTATTTAGAATATTGGTGTTGGTGGCTAAAAAGATGATTACAGCGTCCTGGTTGAAACCACTGCCCCCTACAGTCGACCGATGGAAAGAGAGATTCATAAACATAACATAACAGCAAGCCTCAATTTGACTATGGACTTATTCAAGAAAAGGTGGAACCTGGCTATTACTTATTTCGGACTGACATAAATGTTTTGGGCCCATGACACCACTGTGTGATTCTTGTATGTGTTTTGACCCTGCTCCTATTGCTTAAATGACCGTCCGCCAACTAGTTCATTGTTTTGTTTATCTATTGAAATGATACTATATTATGAATAAACACTTTTGTTCAAAAAAAAAAAAGAAAGTCTGCACTTCAATCACATTTTGACTGCTTGATTTAAAATCCACTGTGGTGGTGTACAGAGGTAAAATTATTAAAAATGTGTCATTGTGACAAAAATTATGGACCTAACTCTAGATTTCAGTCAGGACTACAGAACACTGCTATTTCCATCTGAAGCGATTCACATTTAGTGATCTCTTTAGGGGGAATCTCCCTGCCTTTCTACATCCACATTTAGAAAGCCAGAGGTAGGGAGGGCAGCAACAAGACCCTGCAGAGAATAGAGCAGGCATCCGTGATGAGAATTATGACCCTGACAAAGTCTGAAATTGTATAAAAACAGGAGTTTGGGTGGAGGTGAGTTGAAAAGCAGATTGTAGAGATACAACTGTGAGCAGTCTAAAACAGCCGAAACACTGCTGTGAACTGGCTCTGTAGAAGGGTATCACCTGAGCTATCAGCTAATGTAGGCTGGCAGTGAGATCAGCTGATCTGTTAGGATCATGACTGAACTTGACTTAGTGGCTTCCCTGAACTAACATGAGTGTTGGCGTTTTACTGGTGGACCCTCAACAGTCCAATCTTTTGTGACAAACAGAAAACACCTTAAATTGGAGTAACTGTAAATCTGCAGCCAATTACAGCCCCCCTGTCTTTAATATCTCGTATAAAGTTAGAAAACTTAAATACTCATAAATGTTACCCAAACTGGTTCATATCGGATACATATTACTATTAAATGCAAGTGTGAAGCTGCAAAAAGCCAGACTGCATTCTTAAAAACACATTGCCACATTGTGGGGATACATTTCTGTGGTAACTGAAATAGCGAATAAATAAATGAATGTTATTGTAATGAATACAACAAGATCAAGAAATTTACCTCTACCCTATCATGACTGCACAGTGCATTTAGGCATGTAGACATGGTCAAGACGATCTGCTGAAGTTCAAAGCGAGCATCATAACGGGGAAGAAAGGTGATTTAAGCGACTTTGAAGGTGGCATGCTGTTGGTGTCAGATGGACTGGGTTGTTCAGAAACTGCTGCTCTACTGGGATTTTCCCACCCAATCTTCTCTAGGGTTTACAGAGAATGGGTCGAAAAAGAGAAAATATCCAGTGAGCAGCAGTTCTCTGCGAGAAAATGCCTTGTATAAGCATAATGCCGTACTTATACAGCTGATAGAAAGGTAAGAATAACTCAAATAACCACTCGTTACAACCACGGATTGCAGAGGAGCATCTCTGAATGTACACCACGTCAAAATCCTGTCAGCTAAGAACAGGAAACTGAGGCTGCAATTTGCATGGGCTCCCCAAAATTGGACAATAGAAGACTGGAAAGATTAGTCTTGATTCCTGCTGTGGCATTCAGCTGGCACAGTCAGAATTTGGTGTAAATAGAAAGAAAGCAGGATCCATCCTGCCTCGGATCGGCAGTTCAGGCTGGTGGTGGTGGTGTAGTGGTGTGGGGCATATTTTCTTGGCACAATTTAGGGCCCCTCAGTACCAGCTGAACATTGTTTAAACACCACATCCTATATGAGTATTGTTCCTGACCATGTCCATCCCTATCTTCTGATGGCTGCTTCCAGCAGGATAACGCTTTTGTCATAAAGCTCAAATCATCCCAAATTGATTTCCTGAACATTACAATGGGCTCGATTATATTCACTCCTTTGATAGACTACCCAGATTATAAATTTACAGTAAACATTACAAAGAAGGTGTCCAGGCATTTCATGCAGAGTCATGATCATGTATCAGTTTTAAATGAAAACCTCACACATCAAAAATACATTCAGCTTTGCTGGATGCCATCACTTAAGACTTTTTTTTTGGCAGTAACCTGTTAATGAATGGCAGCTGAGTAACTGTTTAGATTTTCTTTTGATTAAACAAATGAGGTGGTCCTTTTCCTCCATCTGCTTCCTTCTTTTGTAGTCTGTTTTCATTGTTCCAGTGATATTGATTAACATTCACATTATGGTAAGAACAAAACTGTCTGGTATGCACGTTTCACAGATGTGATGATAAGAATATTTTTATGCACATATTAGTGAATGAGGCTCATTGTTGTGTGCAGCTCAATGCCTTTTCTTCTTCCATGTAAAATGAAAATCTTAGCCACACCAACACAGATAAATTACAACATAAAAAAGACAAAAATTCTTTGTCTTTAAAGGGAAAAGGAGAGAAAAGTTTTTTAATCAATATTTTCTGGGTTATGTGAGTGACTTCCTAGAGGGATGGTAGAACATTAGAGACCTTAAATTACATGGAAAGGGACCTTACAAACCAGAGAATGCCATGGTTCATCTGTCTAGGGTTTTTTTCAGCTGTGGCACAGTCTCATGACACTGCAGATCATGGAGGGATTCAAGTTTCTTCCTGCAACAACAGAGGCCAATCATCTCTCTCTGAAGTATGTGCAGGAAACTCCAAGAAGAGTCATATTCTACAAACATCAGGTGAAATATAATATGAAGTGAAATAAACTCATGGTTAAGGGGGTTTGACTGTTTAAGGTTGCTGAATCTTCTGTGTGTTGTAAAGAAGGGAAAGAAGCGTGGGACTTTTCCTGGCTGAGGTTCAGAGAACTGCTGATGCTACACAAGGGGCTCCAAGGCATGAGAACCCCCAGCTGCACTGGGACTGGACTTACCGAAGCCTGGGAAAGGCACACACAGGATCAACAAATGCACATGCTGACTTAAATCTGTATTCCTGCTGATGTACAGCATTATTTGGGTGGCAGTGGCTCAGTCTGATGTTGGAGAACCAGAACACTGCTGATGTAGCGCTGGTTCAGTACTCGCCTGTGGAGGTTGGAGGCCAAAGTTCATGACCCACCATGGACCTAAATGTGGAGGTGATCTGGAGTTGAGTCGGCTCACTCCCCCAAACACTGCTGGGGTTCCCTTGAGCAAGACACCAAACTCCAACTGTGCTCCTTGGCACCTGTAATAGGCTGCCTTGTTCTCTCTCACCTCTGTTTGTGTGTTCATGTATATCACTGAACTGCATGTTAAGCGTGTGTATATAAACCTACAACAAAAGTGTTTTGTGTAGTGTAAACCTTAAAGAGACATAAGTTGCTGTTTTACAAAAGAGTATAGGCATCACTGGGGTTGCGCTCCTGCTTTTAAGTTTCATTGCTCAACAGAGCCACACAGTGGACAAATTGTGAGAATGCATTTTTAAAATATTCATAATCTATCATATTAATCGTTTCCAAACAACTACGATATACAAATAATAAAAAAGACAATTCATCTTCTTTTATTCAATGTGGAGACAAAATGTTTGTCAATTTTCTATTTTCTCTTCTTTTTAATTGTCTTTATTTCATTAATTAATGTTTGCTGTTTTTGGACTTCTCCGGTATTATAATGGTTTTGCCTTACAAGCAAAAGGGCCCTGGTTTGATTTCAGGTGGAGATACAAGCCCCTCTCACCACAGAGGGTTGCGTCAGGAAGGGCATCCTGCATAAAACATCTGCCAAATTACCAGTGCAGATTAATCCGCTGTGGCAACCCGTTGGGGAGAACACAAGGGAGCAGACGGAGGTACGTGTGTAATTTTTGTTGTTTTTGATTTAGATTTTTAAATTGATCAACGTGAAATATTTTTCATTCTTTACCCTGAAATACATTTCTTTCTGTGGGTATTACTCTGGGGTATTTTTGTGTAGTGTCCACAATGATTGCACTTACACTATGTGGAAAAAGTAGTGGGCCACACCTACTCACCTCACTAAATTAAGGTGTTTCATTCGATCCCATTGCCATATGTGTATAAAATTAAACACCTAGCTATGCAGTCTGCCTTTATAAACATTTGTGAAAGAATGGGTCTTTCAAAAGAGCTCACTGAATTCCAGCATGGTACTGTTATAGGATACTACTCGTGTCCCCGATGTGTAGTGGTTTACACGTTCACCTTCCAAGCAAAAGGTGCCTGTTTGGATTCCAGGTGGGGACACAAGCCCTTCTTATCACGGACAGCTGAATCAGGAAGGGCACCTGGTGTAGAACTTCTGCCAAATTATCAGTGTGGATTTATCTGCTGCGGCGACTACTTGGGGAGAATACAAGGGAGCAGCCAAAGGAACATTTACTGTCATAGGATGCTGCTGATGCAACTACTCTAGTTGGTAAATTTTTTCCCTCGTAAGGACCAACTTCAAACTAAAGCTTATAGATTTAGAATGGGATGTCATAAATGCTCATGTAGGTAAAATGTGTAAGTGGCCTGATACTTTTGTCCATATAGAGAACCATTAGTTTAAGAAATAACCATATTAGAAAGGGTCAGTTTGTCATCAAGGCCCTGTTGCAGTTTTCCTGACTTCAGTATTGTTACAGTGAGTTCAGCAACTGAACAATATTCCTATTTTCCCCTAAAATTAGCACCAAATGACAGATTTCTTTCCTGGAACCTCCCCGAGAGTTTAAATGTGCATGTGTTAGCACCTAATAGGAAACTGCTAGGAAAAAATGTGCGTCTGCAAAATTTGCATATGTTTGTAAATATACTTTTTCTGCTTTTAGCCACAGTGTGCAGGGATGGGAAAAGTGGTGATTAAAATGGCACAGTGCCTGGTGGCATCATCAGGTCTACAGCCAGGGATCTCCAAGTACATCCTTCAGTTAATCCACTGAGGACACTACTGTATATTTCATTCAATAACAGTTCAGTTCATATTAAGATAAAGCCATGCAGTTCTGCAGACATTAGTGCATAGTAACTTTTTTTAAAACAAACATTTCCAAATACAGCTAGCGTGAAGAAACAGCCACCTCACTAATGGTTAAAAAAACACCATAAACTGGCACAAAAGTCACAATCAGCAGCAACAACTACTGAACTGATAAATTCCAGTTATTACTAAAAATAATAAAACAACAAATCTACTCAGATTACTGACTGGTAAGTCTACAACAGGCATGATGGGAAATAAGGGCCATCGCTCCAGCCTCTGGTTATTACACTTCTGGACTAATGTGTTAAACTGCACCCCTTACCACACTTGTGTAAGGTTAGGAATGTAAGAGCCTCTCTGCAGGTTCTCCTCTGCTGCCAGAAATAAACAATCTGTTGCAACCACACGCTGGCTCCCCAAATTGGCTCTCAGTCAACAAAACATTGAGAACTCCTGTTCTACAAAGCCCTTTACAATGTGTTTCTCATTCACCCAGTCACGCACACACTAATGCATATAGTGGTGGCAGAGCTGCCATGAAAGGTGCTTGCCTCCTTTAGGGAGAACTTTAGGGTTCTTGCCTAAGGACACTTCTATCATTTGTCACTTTTTCCACTATGGATGGCTTTGATTTTGAAAGTGTTTCCTTAAGCATAAACACAAATAATTTAAAAAAGTGAACTGAAACGAAGGCAAAAATTCACCAGAACTGAAATGAAACAACACCACATTGGAAATAAGCCTTTTAGTCAAAACTGTGGGTTATTATCTGCTTTGCTATTATCCACAGGAAGGTCTCAGTTGACGCTTCCAGTTACGCTCTGGACGGATGTGCCTCGACATTTGCAAGTTAAATAAAACTTCCTATCAGGATTTCCTTCTCCTCTGTTTGGCTACAAACTTTAGTCAGCTTTAGATGTTTTGTTACATTCATACGATCTAGTCCTAAAACACATTTCTGCGACACTTTCTGCAAGTAGACGGATAATTGTCACTTCAAGTTCACTGTTTACTGGTTAATAGTGAACACTTGTTCCCTGAACTTGGTTTCACATCAGATGATTTCTATGTAAAATTATTTCAGGAGGTGTGACAGATTTAGGAGATAATATAATCCTGCTTGTTTGTTTGATGTGGAGGAAGTGGCCCAGCCAAATTAGTTACGACATGCCTTCATAAGACTTCCCATAACCCCTGAGGATGCAAAGGAGAACAATTTACATCCATTTAAGGCCCATTATTTGCTATCTTGTAAAGGTTCTTACAGTTTAAAAGGAAAGTTTGAAAGGAAACAGTAATATATCAACCTGCTGTACAATTAGGTACATAAGTTTTGGGACAATGACACTTCTTTTGTAATTTTGCCTCTCTACATTAACACAGTGGATTTTAACAAGCAAAATGTGATGGAAGTGCAGACTTTCAGCTTTATTTAAAAGGGTTTGACAAAAGAATTGGATTAATTTTATACTATCTTCAAATGCTCAAAAGTAATGGGACAATTGACTGAAGTCCAGTTTTATGGGCAGATGAGGTCTGGTCCCCCATTTATTCAAAATATATACATTTTAATACTTCATATTATCTAATAAGATCTATTTATAAAAGAGCATTTAAAAAGCCATTTAATTTTTCCAGTATCATTGCATCACAGATATTTTCAGTGTCCTACTTAGGCTCAGTACTGTCCTAGTATCTGACTCTAAGTCAGCATCTCTGGTTGTTAAGACACTTCCAAACAGAGGTATCAAGTTTTCTGGCCTTGTAGTTCCAGGAGTTCCACCCTTTGTTATGTGCTGAACCAGTCAGACCTGAACAGATAGAGGGTGGGGTGTCCATCATGTTTCCTTTCATGAGCAATGTCGCAACAGCTCAAAATGAGTAAGGCCAGGAAACAAGCAGGCACATAAAGCAGGGTGAATTAAGAGTAACTGGGTCATAAGGTTTAAGGGGATAGTAAAACTATACAGGGTTTATTTTTTGTGGCTAGTTCTCCCTATGAAGCTACATAATCAGAATTGCATGTGCTGTTGTGACATAACATAGGTGGGTGAGGTAAGCAGGAAACATACGGTTGACCCTGAAAAGCATAGGTTGAGGAAAGTGATCTAAGCCAAAGCTAGTTTTTTATCATGAGGTCATAAAATAGCTAATATATAGCATAAACCATTGAAACATGAGTATAATGTTTTTTTGCAACAAAACCTGGTAAAGGCCGTGTTGATTCAATGTTTCTCTTTTTGGACATAGGTTGTTTTAATTGATCCAGTTCACCCAATGGGACAGCATGATTTAGGCTTTTTTAGTGAAAATAAATATAAACCTTGCAATATGAAGTATTACATATGTTCTTGATCAGGGGTTTCCAAGTTGTCCTTGTGTGCAAACTCAGTCACAGAATTTTGCATGGACTAGCTGAATTTGTTGATCGAGATGCACTTTTTTTGTACACCTTGCTAGAACTGGGTCGGACTGGCTTTTCTTCAGAACAGCCTTAATTCTTCATGGCAGAATGGGTTTAGTTTACACAAAATGGAATGCCATGCTTCCTCGGATAGTTATGATATAACCTTCATTCCACCCTTAATACGCTATATGGACAAAAGTATTAGGCAACACCTTAATCACTGAATTCAGGTGTTTCATTCAATTGTATGGCCACAGGCATGTAAAATCAAGCACCTAGCTATGCAGTCTGCCTTTACAGACATTTGCAGAAGAATGGGTTTTACTAAAGAGCTCACTGAATTTGAGTGTTGTACTGTTAACAGGATAGTGTCCCTGTAATGTAGTAGTTCACACATCCACCTCCCAAGCCAAAGGTCCCTGGTCCCAGATGGGAGCACAAGTCCCCTTCACCATGGAGGGTTGTGTCAGGAAGGGCACCCAGCGTAAAACCTCTGCCAAATTACCGATGTGGATTCATCTGCAGTGGCGACACTTTGGGGAGCATGCAAGGGGGCAATTCTCAGGATGCCACTGTTGCAACAAGTCAGTTGGTGAAGTTTCTTCCAAGTGGAAGCATTGAGGAACCACAGCATTTCAGCCATGAAGTAGCAGACCACATAAAGTTACAGAGCAGGGTTGCTGAATGCTGAGGTTCCAGCACTCGGCTGACTCAGTAAATGCAGATTTCCAAAGCTTCACTGGCAACACAAAATCTGTACACCAGGAGCTTCATGGCATGGGTTTCTGTGGCGTAGCAGCTACATGTAAAAAAAAAAAATCTGGCAGAAGCTGAAGCACCGATTCAAGTTCTTCACTTAAGAAAAACGGAAAAAGTATGGGCCTTGAAATGTACTCAAAGTATAAAGTAAATAAAAGTAAAAAGTAGCTCTCTGAAGGTCATTTCTACCAGAATTGAATGCCATATTAATATAGTATTAACATGATATTTCTACAAGAGAATGGGAACTTTACTTTAATGTCTGTTAGCTATTCTAATGAATAAACATAGCTTGAATAACCATTAAATAAAACACAAGCAGAAAAAATTAAAGGAGATTAAAAAAAATAAACTAGCTCCGTTTCCTGGTGCCAACTGTTTGTTGCGAATGGACGACTTTGCCTCCACACCTAAAAAGAAAAATTAGCAGAGTGCCTAAAGTCAGTTGTGCGCAATTAGTACTTATGATGATAGCACTAATAGGATGTCTTTAATGTGTTCTTGTTGCCTTTATTTAGGTTCAAATTAGTTTGATGTCAGGAAGACATGCAGTGATGTGAAATAATGATTAACTCACCTCAAATGCATTAAACCTGAAGAGCCAGAGACCCTTTACCGTTAAGGTGAAAGTGTAAATCACTACACTGCAGGGACACCCACTATACTGGAAGGTAAAGAACCTGCAATATCAGAGAGCAAATCCCAACAATCTCACAATCCCCTATGAGGGAAGACTTGGCGACAGTGGGAAGGAAGAACTCCCTTTTAACTGGAAAATACCTCAGGTTGGGGCAGCCGCCTACCACAATGCTTCAGCTTAGCAAGACCATCCATTTTCTTCCACTTATTTAATTCAGTACCCTGAGTACCAGACAGAACAGGGATAACATGCAAACTCCACAAAGAAGGGCCCAAACCGGCCGGTTGGCAGATTTGAACCCAGAACCTCTTGCCTTGAGGTGACAGTACTAACCACCACATCACTTTGCTGCCACTTACCAGGTGCCTACCAAGGCATTTTGGGCTATTCCATGTTTCCAACTTTTTAGCAACAGTTTGGGGTAGACCCAGCATGGCTCTACCCCAGTGCACAAAGCAAGGTCCATGAAGGCATCGTTGGATGACTTTTGGTTTATTTATTTATCAGATATTTAAATTGTTTTTTAAGTCATATATCCTTCATTCATTCATCTTCTTCCACTTATCCAATTCAGGGCTGTAGGGGTGCTGGAGGCGGGGTACAACCTGGACAGGTCACCACTCTGTCGCAGAGCCAACACAGAGAGACAAAAAACCATTCACACCTACGGTCAATTTAGAATCATCAGTTAACCTAACCTTTGCATGTCTTTGGACTGTGGGAGGAAGCCAGAGCACCTGGAGAGAAACCCCACAAGCACAGGGAGAACATGCAGAGTCCACACAGAAGGGCCTAGGCTAGCCAGCTGGTGGATTTGAACCCTGACCCTCTTACTGTGAGGGAGCGATGCTAACCACTGTGCCACTGTGCTGTAAAACGGCTGATAAAAAAATTAAATGACAGGTTGTACCTTCGGCTGCTGCCTTGTATTTTCCTCTAGGGGTCGCCACAGCAAATTAATCCGCATTGGTTTTGACTCCGAATGCCTACATGGCGAGAGGGGCTTTGGAATCGAACCAGGAACCTTTTGCTTGTAAGGCTAAATGTGTAAATCACTACACTTGAAACACAAAAAACAGGAAGAAACACCCAGGTATTGGGGTGGGCGTGGACACTTTTGTAAGTCTCTGTACTTACCTACAACAGTGTGAATTCATGACCCACATATAATAAACAACTTTTCATTCTAAAGTTCGCAGTAAAAAGTATTAAATATCCCTAAAAGTTGCACTAACGTACAACATTCAGATAGGCTCTGATTTGCATTTCCCTTCTCATATTACACAACGGCAGGCAGGGCAGTGATTGGCTGCGCGGCAGCTCACTCTCTGCCCCCTGTTGGCTGGGTTGTACACGTCAGCAGTCAATAAGTTGAACCCAGCATGTACCTTTAGTCCCATCATCCTCTTCCTGGTGTCTGCGAGCTTACACGCATCTCGAGCGCTGACATGAGCGCGCCGCCCGTGTGAGAAACTCCCGTGAGCCGCTCTCTTCTACTTTCCCGCACGCAGGCGTGAAAAACAAGCGGCTGGAGCCACTCTGGACCAAATGACGCGGGTTTTCACCGGGACCGAAACGTCAGGGAAACGCTCGGTTCACGCGGACGCGATGTCGCGAGCGGCGAGGTGAATGAACGCGACCGCTGTTGTGCTCCGGAGCGTGTGTGTGTGTGTGAGTGCGTGTTTTTTTTTTTTTTTTTACGCGAGGAAAATGAGGTTTCGGCTGCACAAGAGGAATCTGCTCGCGCTGCTGGGTGTTTGCTTCGTGATTGGGACCCTCCTGGTTTCCACGCGCGTGTTGCTGGTTCCCAGTAATGACGCGAGCGGACCCGGTCCCGCCGCGAGGGGCGGCGCGGGCTGTCGTTCCGGGGAGCCGGAGAAGTTTGACTTCGGGTCGCCGCGGGCGCTCGCCGAGTCCGTTTACCGTGCCAACTTCAGGCAGTGCGTTCGCAATGCCGACAGGTTCCCCGGGGAGCCCCGGCTGGTGCTGGTCGTGCAGGTCCACAACAGGCCCGAGTACCTCCGGCTGCTCATCGGGTCGCTGGAGAAAGCTGCTGAAGTCCACAGTTTCCTCCTTATCTTTAGCCATGACTTTTTTTCAGAGGAAATCGACGCGATTGTTCGAGGAATAACTTTCTGCAAAGTGCTGCAGATTTATTTCCCCTTCAGCACTCAGCTGTATCCCAGAGAGTTTCCTGGGCAGGATCCCAAAGACTGCGCTCGAGACATACCCAAGGCCGAAGCTGTGAAAACAGGATGCCTCAACGCAGAACACCCCGACTCCTATGGGCATTACAGGGAAGCCTTCATCACTCAGACCAAGCACCACTGGTGGTGGAAGCTGCACTTCGTGTGGGAGCGAGTGCAGGCGATGCAGGGCTACAGCGGCTTTGCCGTGTTGCTAGAGGAGGACAACTACATCTTGCCAGACTTCTTCCATTTCTATAAGTCGGTGATTGAGTTCAGGAAAAACAGCTGCCCAGACTGTGACATGCTGGCTTTGGGTAACCATGACAACCTGAATGATTTCACCACGCTTTCCAACAAGGTGCTCACCACTGGGTGGATGTCCACTAAGCACAACATAGGCATGGCCGTCTCCAGGGAGGTGTACTACAAGCTGATGGGCTGCAGCAACGAGTTCTGCACCTACGACGACTACAACTGGGACTGGACTTTGCAGCACCTCTCGGGAACCTGCATCTCAAAGCCCCTCAAAGTGCTGGCGGCGCTGGGCTCCAGGGTCCTCCACACGGGAGACTGCGGGCTTCACCAGAGGGAGAACTGCAGGCCCGAGTGGGCCTCCAGGAGGGTCGAGGAGGAACTTCAGAAAGCCAAGGACGGCCTCTTTCCTCAGGCTCTCGTCCTCCGCAGCTCGGAAGCGGTGGAGCACAAGCCGCACATGAAGAACGGAGGATGGGGGGACGTTCGAGATCACATTCTATGCAATAACTACGCCAAACGACTTTGAACTGTGACTCTTGACATTCTACAGATGTGCCATCTGAAAACAACTCTTCAGGGTTTTAGAGGCTGCACTGGGTGGCTTTCACAAAAACAGGACCAAAATCAGATAAAAGCGTATTGCGTGTTCAGCACAGTGACGACAGTCAGCTACATGTTTTATATGATTACCAAAGATGCAAAGGTGCCAAAGCCTTTCTTGAGATTTTTGTGGAGTAGGGTGCCTGCAAGCTGAATGTCACCAGGTCTGTTTATCACACAAGCCAAAAATTTAGGTTAGATATATTGCACTGTCTTAAAACGGGAATAAACCATATCCACAGTGTGCACGTACATACTATTTGTTTTTTTTTTGCAAATTCTGTGACGTTGAAGACTGCACCTGTGGCTTATTTACATGGATTTTAGCTCACTGGTGCAGGATTTTTCATGTTGCCTTTTATGGTACGATTTAAAGCAACAATAAAAAGACGCATGCCCTTATGGAGGGTTAATGAAAATGCGCATGACAGTCATAAACACGCTGGGAAAGTTGTCGCTCGCACAGCCGACATTTTCTTGTTAAATTGAATTCGTGCGCAAAATGGAATTTGCCTTAAGTGTAACATTTGGTTTCTGTTTGTTGCAACCAGGGGTCTGTCTTTGAGCCAGTGTTGCCAGACACCCCTGATTTAAGCAGCCAGCTTCTCCCTGTCTTACTGATTCCTGGTTCCAGAAAACAGGAGCTGGCTTGTTTGAGTTCTGATGGCCAAAAAGGGACCCCCACCAGGAGCAGGGTCCGCTGATGCTGCATTTCTATATTTGCACCTTTTTTTTTTTTTTTCTTTTTTTTTTTTGTAATTGTTGACAAAACAGA